>JAPMLY010003049.1:30000-32411 GCA_026401115.1 Tetraselmis chui | reverse complement strand
TCCTGTGCACGTCATGCTGCGCGCCCACCAGCTCCCTCCCCATTGCAATAGTTAATTTATGTAACATCTGTAGATTTCATGACCCCCACTGAGCCTGAGGTAGAGCACGGCATGTCTCCACCTCCCCCCACCCCTCTTGTCACACCCACAGTCCCACCACCACCATCACATCACTGCACGTTGAAACGAGCAGACAAAGGTAAAAACGTGTATTAAAGAATAGTAACAGACCTGCGTGACTCTTCAGGGTGAATTAAAGAATTATCTAAGCCAGAAAACGCCCTAATGTCTTATTCCAAACCTGATTATACCTAACCGACCCTCAGCCGGTTGCCCCCACCGTCACCGGATCTATCAGGCACGGTGCCTGCTTGATCTCGTTTTCCATGATGAGGACGATGAATACGGTGAGCTACTCCAACTCATCTCCACCCCCATGAACCCATACCCTGGTCTCTAGACTGCTACCGTTTTATTTCAGGCAGCCAGGTGGTGGCGCTGCTGTGGTTGCTAACGCCCTTCCGCTCCGAGCCCTGCCCCTTACGGCGTGGAACAGGTGTACTCCCACCACTGCCGCCCCCTTGCGAGGGGCTTCCCATCCGCGCACCTGCTCCGGCCGCCACCCGCTCTGTGAGGCTGTGCCGCCGAGGGGATGGGACCAGAGGGGAACCGCTCCGAGGACGATGGCCCGAGTCGCTGTAGTGCCATCCCTGCGGACTCTGCCTCGCCGCCCCCGCCAGATGGGATGCTTGTCGAGGTGATTGCGCCTTCCCTGCAATCCAACCAACACCGCACAGATGTAAGGGCGACCAGCATCAATCTGAGCTCTACTTTCAGGTGACTTCATGCCAATAACAAAGTATCAGTGCTGATTACTGTCCCTGGTTTTCCAATCCCACTCCATGTCTTTGAGGTGTGTGTGTGTGGGTAAGTGCGCGTGTGAAACAGAGAGAGAGTGTGTACGGATTGAAAGAAAGAATGTGTGTTTTTGTGTGGGTGTGTGTGTGTGTGTGTGTGTACGTTTGTGTGCAAGAGAGAGAGAGAGAGAGAAAGAGAGAGTAAAAGTGTGGGTGTGTGTGTGTGTGTGAGTACAGTGGCGAGAGTGTGTATGTGTGTGTGTGACAGAGAGAGAGAGAGTGTGTTTGTGTGTGTGTACGAGAGAGGGAGAGATAATGTGTATGTGTGTTTGTGTGTGTGTGTGTGTGTGTTGGGGGGGGGGGGGGGGGGGGGGGGGGGGGGGGGGGGGGGGGGGGGGCAGTTACGTGAGTCTGCGAATAGGTGCGTTTGAAGGTATGCGATAGAGTGTGGGTGTATGTGAGGTGTACATATGAGCGAGTTGTACGCGTGTGCGTTTGTGTTTGTGGGTGTATGCGTGCTGGTGTTCTTAAGGGAGTGGGTTGCCCTGCACCTGTGAGGTTGGGGTCCGACATAGCAAGCTTGTTTCCCGGCTGGTGTCGTTCCAGCGCCCTGCTGGGCTCTGTCGTGTTCAGCGCCGTTCCATCCAACGGCACACTGGGTTGATGCTGCCCTCGAGAGGTACTCCCTGTGGCCTGTCCCCCGCGGTATTTGAAAGCTCCTGCCACACTCACCAGGCACACACCGACGCAACCAAATTGAGACAATCCACACAGAAACGCTCGAGGATGGTAGCTACTCATGGCTTCCCTAAGTTATACATACGCACTCCATCCCACTACACCAGTCTCTTCAAGGGGTTCCCAAATACACATCAACAGCTGCACACTGCATTCATAACAGTGCATTAGATAGTTGTGTGCTCATATAGTCTGACCTAACAGACCATTTGAGCAGTGGGCTGACCTGCGTTTCTGAGCTCCCCCAATCCTCCACCCATGGGCATGACGGTCGTCTCTTGGCTGCTCGGCACATGCAACGGCGCCCCTCCTCCCATCAGCCCGCCCCCAAAGCCGCCAGGGAAGCTCATGTTGACCGCCGCAAGGGCTGGAATGTATCTTTCCTCCTGCGCCACCGGTAGCACCCTCGGGCTGGCGCTTTTTTCAAGTGAGGGCTGCCTACTGACGTGAGCGATTGAGCTGTTGGATAGCCTCTTTTCCAGCTTAGCGACGATGTTGTCCTGAGACGAGCGACGGTTGGAGAGCGATCGAGCCACCTCCGCTCCACTGGACACCAGCGCAATGGGCTGCGGCTCCTCCTGTGGCAAAGCATCTGGGACAGGCTCCGGGGAGAGCGGACTCTCGGGCCGAACCGGCGTTAGCTGCTCCTCCGAAAGCTCGTCACTGGAGGGAGGCCCCTCCTCTGAGGGCGCGAGGGAGGACAGTAGCGGCGCCATAACGGGGCAGATGGCCGCCCAGAGGGAGTCGAGCAGAATGGCATGCGCTTCGTGCAGCACCGCCTGAGAGGGCTCCTTTGGCGGCAGCCCCGCCCGCTGC
>JAPMLY010003049.1:0-25000 GCA_026401115.1 Tetraselmis chui | reverse complement strand
GAGGGAATCGGGAGGGAGGGTTGCGTGAGCTGTGCTCGCGCAAAGGCAGAAGGTGGACGACCTATGTGTGTCGGCGCGTCATATAGGGGTAACGCATGTCTGTGTTTTACCAACAGTGTCATGCGTACTCTAGCGGTTAGAATTTGTAACGTCGTGGCAACGCCCGACTATTCTCGCCCCCAGTGTAATTTAAACCTCTATAATTTCAATATGACCATTTACAAAGCAGGGGGAGGCTCCGTTTGCCATGTTGTCGCCATTGGGCGGGTTGTTCGTCGTTGGTTGGCCACCCCATGGTGTGAGCCAGCCGAAAAAGAACCACTCTGACCGTCCTGCAAGGGCGGTCGGGTCGATGTAGTCGAGGACGACGCTGGACTCCGTTGACCAGCCACCGAAGTGTTTGATCTTCTGTAGCGTAACCCCGATGCTGTAGGCGGCTGTCGCAGCCCCTTTTCGGAGGGAGTGTGATGTCCAGCTGTAACCCTCCGGGGGTCGTTCTTGCAGTGCCATCGTGACTTCGGAGAGCCATCCCGTGAGCGTGTTGGCTGTCCATCTGTCGTGTCGTTCTGAGGTGCTAATCGCCCACCGCGCTGTCGGGTATTTTCCGTCCGAGAGCGTGTGTCGGATAGCGTCGAAGAACAATAACATTTGAACTACCTCGCTGTGTACTGTAGGCGGTAGGTGACATAGTAGTTTGCGCTCTGCTGACACTTCGCGTTGTCCCTTCCTTGTACGGTGGTACAAGCGTAGTCCGTCTGCCTCGGAGGCGACGAGGTCCTCTGTTAAGCAGCCTATGCCTGCGCCCCCTCTACTGAAGAATAAGTACAGTAGTACCACCGTAGTGCATGCCCGTAGTAAACGTACTTGTTCGCGTGCTGGGCTGGCCTGGAGCAATTCACGCGACGTGGCCGCCGTGAGTTGGAGTCGTAGGGCTTGAGCCATGCGTAGGGCTTTTTCGATTATATAGGCGGGCAGGTGGACCCGTACCGTCGTGTCGTCAATCGCGACTTGAGAGGCCGCTAGGCCTTTTCTCACTTTCGCGACCAGATCTCCGAGAGCAACTGCTTCGAGGCCGTGGTCCTTGAAGAAACCGTTGACCGCTGAGAGGTACGGCTGGAGACTTGAGGCCTTGATTGTACCTAGTTGACCTAGCCATGCGACGTAGCGTGCCATGTGTGCCGGTGTGGCCGCTAGCGGCGCGAGTCGTTGCTCCGTACAGAAATCGAAGTAGCGGCGTATAGTACTGCCGTACGTTGCTGCCGTGCTAGGGGCCCATGCTGCGGCGAGGAGAGCCAAGGTCTTGGTGCCCAGTGCGTCAGAACCGAGAATTTTGGTCATGTACGGTTTCATCGTCTCGATCCACGGGTTGGTGGTGGCTGTGACGGTAACTCGGTACTTAGGCTGTGCTGTTCGGCCGGGCTGGGGGTGCGGGATTCTTGGCGCGTTGTGTACTCCCGTAAATAATGCTAACGTAGCACTGACCGCCCCTCGCCTCAGATAGAGCCACGCCGGAAGGGAACGCGGAATATTGTCACAGGCCAGTGTGGACTGCCTGTTGTACCGCGTAGCGCCCGCCGTCCGGGTTGGAACAAGTTGTGGCGTGGCGCGATGATGATCTCCTCGGAAGCCAGCTCGGTAAGCGCCTGGTGCCAGACCTTGCCTGTCCAGCGCGGGGCGACTACGGTAGCTGCTGCTCCGCTCTGTCGAAGTTTTTGGACGAGGTTGGGTAGGAGGGGCCAGGGTGGGTTGCACCAATTGTTCTCCTTTCGCCAATCGTTGTCTGAGAGGTGTATGGCGTCTACAGCCTCGCACGTGGGGTCCTTCCAGCCAGCGTTGTACCGGGGTAGTAGGGTGTTGAGGGCTGAGGCGAAGCGGTCGATCGAATGCTTTCCGAACCTCGCATCGAGTTCTGCGAACAGTACCGGGTCTAGTCGCCAGTCGTCGCTGTCTAGATGTCGACTGAGCCTGTCGGCCCACACGTTCGCCGCTGACCTGATGTAGCGGGCCCTGATCGTGATAGAGTTCGTATCGAGTAGGCACCATAGTCGTCGGAGTTCGTCCATCATAACTGGCGACCGTGAGGTCAGGCCAGTCAGAATGTGACATACTGCTTGGTTGTCCTCGTGCAGGAGGACGTTGCGGCCTGCCAGTTGTGGTAGGAAACTCTCGACAGCGTGACGGACGGCCTTCAGCTCCTTCCAGGTAATGTGTTGTTGTCCGTCCTCCTTGCTCCAAAATCCTCGAGCCTCGACTTGCTCGTTTAGGACCGCGCCCCAACCATACCCGGAGCTGTCCGTGTGTAGATATGCTGTTTCCACGGGTTTGTGGATGGGCTTGCCGTTGGACTGACTGGGCACCTCTGTCCACCACTGTAGGTCGCGACGTAGCTGGGGGGTGAGCCGGACGAGGCCACCCCACTTCTCGCCGACGACGGAGTGAAGTTCGCGGAGGAAGAACCTGGCCGCCGGAATTGCCAAAAAGAGGTACTGGGCCTGACCTGCGAGTGATTGCAGGTCTTTTACGGGTAACCAGCGCGCGTTCCGTGTAGCTCTCCCGATGAGGTGTCTGGCCTGTTGTGCAATCTTGTGGAGTTTTTGCTCCGGCGCGTAGAAGTAGCCTGACGCTGTGTCGATGTCGATACCCAGGTGGTGCCCGACTTGCGCTGGTGTCCAGAAACCCTTGGTGGGGTGTCGGAGGAGACCGAGCCGGTCGAGCAGCTGTGACAGGCGGTGGCGTAAGGTAAGCGCCTCCGCCTCTGTAGACGCGAAGAGTAGAAAATCGTCGACGTAGGGTAGTATTCGGGCGCCTCGCCACCGCGTTCGTCTGAGGTAGGTCTTTGAGCTGCTGTTCGTCGGTGGGGTAGGTGCTTCGGGGTCCGGGTTTCGCAAGAAATTTACGAAGGTGAGCGTCATCTTGCAGAAATAAAACGGGGATAGGGACCAACCCATAGGTAGCCCGGCTAGCCTGTAGAGTTGGCCTCGGACGTTGACGGTGAAGTAGTTTCGGTCCGCTGGGTTGATGCCCAGTGCGTAGAACCCGTCTTGTAGGTCGAAGCTGAACATATAGTCCCCCTTGCGGGTGAGGTGCTTCACCCCGAGTAGGGTCTCCATCTTGAGTCGTTTTCGCACGCAATACTTGTTGAGTGGTCGTAGGTCGCAGATTAATCGCCACTGGTTGACGCCCGGTTTTGGGACTAGGAATAGTCTGGAGACGTAGTCGCTGCAGGTCGAAGGTTCCCAAGCGCCGGCCTGTACAAAGCGCGCTAATTCGCGTTCGACGAATTCTAGTTGGGCAGGGGTAGCATCGAGTAACGACACTCCTTGGTTGAATCGTGGGGGTGGGCGGTTGTTTTTGAACGGTATCGATACGCCCTCCCGGATCCACTGTAGGGTTTGCACGCTCGCGCCGATTTTCTCCCACTCGCGCCAGCTCCGTCGCACGCGATGTCGCATGTAGTCGGAGGCTGGGTTGCAGGAATCGGCGCGGCGGTGCACACCATCAGCCCTCTGCCTCGGGCTCGGGCTTTTTGTTTTGGCGAGTCTTGTCCTTGTCGCGCTTCTCTCGTTTTTCCTTGTCCCTGATTTCCTTGTCTTTGAGGTTCTTGTCCGGCCTCGTGGTTGGTCTGTCGGGGTTGCCTCCGTCGCCCCTGCCGGGCGTCGACTGCTTAAAGGTTTGAGCGGCTTGAGCTTTTGCGGCCGCGTGGAGACTAACTTCGAGGCGTTTGTCTTCCAGTGCCGCGAGGAGGCCGTCGACGCCGTTGGTGCTGCGGTCGGCAGCCTGTGTGTCGAAGAATCTGGAGTAGACGAGGCGTTCGGCGACTCTCTCCTCTCCGGTAAGGGCCTTCTTGCCTTTGAATCGTCGAACGTAGGTAAGTCGCGACTCGACGGCTTGCGTGACAGTTTTGTGTGTCCGAACGGCCGCGTCGGTAATATCCCAGGCGTGCGCTCGTTCCGCTTCGGTAGCGGTTGTCGAACGAATCGTTGCCAGAGCTGTTTCGAGCGCCGCGTCCGCGGCCGCAGAGTAAACGCCATAGCACGCTAGGTGTCGATACTCGTCTCGTGAGGAAATTCGTTTCTCCTCGGTTAGGAACCTGTCAGTCTCGTCGTGTCGAGGCGTCCACAGGCCCGGTATAGAAGCGTTGACAGGCGGTAAATTGTCGTTGAACGCTCGTGGGAGTAAGTCGATCCAATCGCGCGGGTCGATGTACGCGGGCTTGGTCGAATGAGCAGATACAGGCGTGGCGTACTCGTCCACGCTCCCACCCTCAGAGACTGCGTCGGCAGGTACTGACGGAATGTTATGCTGCTTGGTAGGGGCTGGCGGTTTTGTCTGGTCGCCGTCAACCTTCAGGAGCAGCTGGTTAACAAGATTATACAAGTTTTCAAACTGCGCTGCAGATGGTGGCGCTCGGATGTCCCCGCTGTCGTCCCCCGTTGGGTACAGGTGTTCTGGTAGATTGTCTGCCATAGTTGCCGTGTGAATGTTTTCGATAGTAGCTACACCGTGTGCTAGTAGAGATCAGTCACCTTACTAGACTGCTAGAGTCTAGATGCCGTTGCGTGAGCTGTGCTCGCGCAAAGGCAGAAGGTTAGAATTTGTAACGTCGTGGCAACGCCCGACTATTCTCGCCCCCAGTGTAATTTAAACCTCTATAATTTCAATATGACCAATAATACCCGGTACCTGTACTTTTTTTTACTATTTTTTTGCGCCCCCGGGATATGGGACTGGCAGGGAACCCGCACCGGCACCCTCTACAGGCGGCGTTTTGCAAGCCCCTTTCTGGGGTAGGGCCACCCAAGGGGCTTCCGCGGAAGCGGCTTGGGCGGCGTTGCTTTTATTTCCGCGCTTAGTTTTGCGCCCCATGGCTGATTTCACTTCTGCGGGGCATCTGCCCCCTGACCCGGTCGCTAATTACCGTGACAACCGCTTAGCCCATTGGGCGTCCGGAGATCTCGATATATTGTTTTCCGCCGCTCGCGCTTATGCATCCCTTACTAATGGGCGGGCACCGCTACCTACCTCACTTTCGAGGGCCGGTGCCGTCCCCATCTCCCCACCGCAACCCTTTCATAACGGCGTCTCGGCCAAGGTCGCCAACCGGGCGGTGGAGGCCCTAAGCTCCAACCCCGTTGCAAGTGGTCGTGGGGTGCACGATGAATTATCACGGTTGCACCCATGTCATATCCTAGCCATTTAGCTAAGTGCTAGTATCTGACATTATTTATTTCCTCTAAATGGTACCTGTATCTTAGCGATATTCAGTGACTATTTTATTGTCATCACGGCAGTACAACTGTATCGCCGTATTTTCCCTCGACAGTACAGAGTTACTAGCAGTATCTCTTCTAGATAGTTCTTTTGAAGATAGTTCTAAGAGCTTGTGCAATAAGGTTAGATAGACGGTACAGGTAACCTGAGTTAACCTGTATCACTAGTAATAGTTTGGTTTAGTTAGCAGACAGCACAAGCTACAGGTTCTAAGGCTGTTTCTAGAACACCTGAGGTGTGGATATTTAAGACGGGGACTTACTGGTAGAGGAGAAGACCGGTACAGAATAGAATTACGCCACACCCAGATTGTAAGAAACCCTGTTCCTAAGACAATCTTACTAATTCTCTCTACGCTGTATAATTAGATCCAGAGATTAGGTTCTACTATTAGTCTAAGGTTGCCAACTTAGCCTAACCAAAGTAGCACCTCACACGTGGTTTCGGAGCCTCAGAACAGCTAGACGAGACGAAGATGTCTTACCGAGCAGGAGAGAGACTACCAGAGGAAGTTGATGGTCGACCAGAGGGGGCGCCTTCTGGGCCGACACAGCCGACGTCGACAGATGGTAGAAGACAGACAGTGCGAGAAGGATCGAGTCCCACGATGGAGCCTATGTCGGTACACGTCACCGAGATGCTACAACGACTAAGTAACCGAGTTGACACTTTTTCGACTGAGCTATCTCAACTGCGTGACCACGTCGACAACGGTTTCAGACATTTTGAAGGACGAGTGAACAGAAGCCGAGAAACGGAGAATTTTCTTCGAGGAGAACAATTGAGATCGGAGAGGACGCGAGAGATGCCAAGCATGATGCCGAACGATGTCAAACCAGCCAAGATCAAGAGCATCGCTACGACTAACATCGACGAGCTGAGAAACTGGTTCCGACATGCACGAGGGTATCTACGGTATCACAGCGTTAACCCTGAAGAGCAAAGAGGAGTGTACTGGGTATCTGGCTTTCTGGAAGGACCACTATCGAAGTGGTGGTACTCCCAAGTTGCGCAGACTGGAGATGAAGTCGGTGGAGGATTTTCCGGAGTTTCTGAGATGGAGAAATCCTTAATTCAGGAATTCTGCGGAAGAACACCGGCGGAACAAGCGAGATTGAATTTGGACAAAGCGCGACAGAAAACCACGGTCCTGAAGTATGCGAACTATTTTCGAGAACAATTATTGGAGCTTCCTCACCGTCACGAAGAAGATAACGTACATGATTTCCAGCGCGGTTTGAGACCCTCGATTCATAAGGAGGTTGCCCTGAAAAACCCTAAGACCCTACACGAGGCGATTCAAGCAGCTCTGCGAGCGGAGGCAGCGGAGACCAAGATTGAGACGACCCAACGCTCGACAGGCCGACTGAACGCCATCGAAGAAGACAGCGACTTTTCAGAGGCAGCGGAGGAGATCGACAGTGAGTCGGAGGAAGATTCGCATGGCGCGACCGAAGAAAAGCCGCGGGAGCTGTACGAGATTAGACGCCTCACTCAAGAGGAGGTCGACAGATTTAAGAAGGAGGGCAAGTGCTTCATTTGCCACAAGAAGGGACACATCGCTATCGACTGCCCAGACAGAAAGAACAAGAAGAACGACAGAACGAAGAAATCCCGGCCGGGAAAGTGAGACCTGAGTCGGCAGCTCGCGGCAAGCTGCATGATGAGGTTTCGTCTCCTACAGCGACTCAGGAAGAGACCAGAACAGAAGAAGTACGAGACCCGTTACCTCAAACGACATTGAGGCCAGTCTTTAGGAGCAAGGACTTTAGCGACTGGATGATGAATAGGGAGTATTTCCTGAAGTACTCTCAGACCTACGGACCTTTCGACTTAGATGGAGCTAGCGATAATGACGGCCTTAATTCTCAAGTGGCGGAGGATTTTTGCTGTCCGGCGCGCCCATTTCAGGAGAGAGATTTACAGAAGTACCGGAGAATTTGGCTAAATGCGCCATTTAATGAATTAGAAGATTTTTTGGGCCATTATTTGCGGAGTAAACTGCTTCATCCCCATCTGAGAGCGGTTATAGTGGTTCCAAAATGGAGGGCAAAACCATGGTTCAAGCTGCTGCGAAATTTCCGACTTGTCGACGAGCTGGCGGCGAAAGAACATGTGTTTACCTGCCCCACGAACGATGGAATAGAAGGAAGAAGGCAAGATGTTGGACCGACAAGATGGACGACGCAAGTCTACGTCGACGACACCGATCGAGTTCGATTTCTGCCTCAGAACCTACAGAATCCCCCGAAGACCTACTGGACTCACTCGACGACTCTTGTTACCGATGGCCGACGAGTGTTACTAGCGAAAGAGGACACTGGCATGGTATGGTTTCCTGGTGGCAAACAGGAGATTGAAGACGCGACCCCGGAATACACAGCAGTGCGAGCTCTTACGGAGACAACTGGATTTAAGGTGAGCGAAACAAATTTACGCCTTTTAGGGACGGAGTCTTCCGGACAAAATAAGCGCTACGTGTATATCGCTCGCGTTCGACCCGGATCGATACCGGACGCTACGTCAACTTCTCCGGCAGTATGGGCTACCTGGAAGGAATTAATTTCGGCACGGCGTACGGGTTATCTAGTCCGTGGAGATCAGCAGTTCCCTCTTCGTTACGAGACTTTTGGGAAACCGATCGACGGGTGGATGAACAAGAACGTCCGACTAGAAGACAGTGTTCCTGCGACGCTACATGTATCCACAACCCAGTCTGGAACAAGTCTGTTAGTGTTGGGAGGCACCTTACGCGGACATCGATGCCGTATTTTGGTTGACTCTGGCGCTTCGGAAAATTTCTGCAAGGCTGAGTGGGTACGGGAGCATCACATCCCGACGGTTACTGGAGAGAAATACCGGATAAAATTGGCAGATGGTAGTACAACTACGACTCGCCAGCGACTACGGAATGAAGTGCTCACAGTAGGGACCCTGGACATACGTCTGGACGCAATTACGACAGAACTGGATAAATTCGACATCATCCTCGGTCAACCTTGGTTACAAGCCGTCAACCCGGATATAGATTGGTCTACTAAAACGATTCGCGACCGTAAAACTGGCGAAGCTATGGTGTCTGGCGACGAGTACACCGTACATGTGACAGTACATCACTTGGAGGCGGATGCGATGGCAAAGCTGCTTAGACAACAACCAGCAGACCTCTTCGTGATTGGACTACGAGAAGTACAGGACGCGGTCGACGACATCAACACTGATCAACAACCTGAGTGGACGACTTCGTTACGAGATTCCTTGAATGAGTTTACGGACATTATCAAGGAGCCTGACGGTCTACCGCCAACTCGCGAGTGCGACTTTGAAATTAATTTGGAGTGCGATGAACCACCTAAGGAGCGAACGTACCGTATGTCACCAGCAGAACTCCGGGAGGTTCAAGTACAGTTGCAAGACTTACTCGCAAAAGGCTGGATTCGTCCGTCTAAATCTCCGTACGGTGCCCCGATTTTATTTGTACGCAAGAAGGATGGTACCATGCGTATGTGCGTAGACTACCGGAAACTCAACGACCTTACGAGGAAAGACCGAACACCGTTACCCCGGATTGATGAGTTACTCGACTCGCTATATGGGGCTCACTATTTAAGCACGCTTGACTTGTATAAAGGCTATCATCAAGTTCGAGTCAAGGAGCGCGACATACATAAGACAGCATTCCTAACTCATTACGGATTGTTCGAGTACTGCGTTCTACCCTTTGGACTTTGTAACGCCCCATCTGGATTGCAAGCGATGATGAACCGAGTTTTGGCCCCGTATCTTGGCAAGTTCTGCGTGGTATATTTGGACGACGTGTTGATCTACAGTAAGACGGCCGACGAACACCTCGAGCATATTCGACTCGTGTTACGAGAGCTGCAGCGACACCAATTGCATGTCAAACTCTCTAAGTGTTACTTCGGACGATCGAGCGTCAATTTTCTTGGGCATGTGGTGGAAGCTGGACAGATCCGAATGGACCCCGACAAGGTTGAGGCAGTACAAAATTGGCCCCGACCGAAATCTGTGACTGAAGTACGTGGATTTCTGGGACTTGCTGGATATTACCGGAGGTTTATCAACCAATTCGCAACCTTAGCAACCCCATTAACGGACTTGACCAAGAAGACACCGGACTTTCGCTGGACTCCTCAAGCCGAGTCAGCATTCGAGCAAATTAAAGACGCGATGGTACGTGCACCAGTACTGGTAATTCCTGACACTTCTCCTAATGCAAGGTACACACTGTACACAGATGCTTCTGGATTTGCAGTAGGAGCTGTGCTATTACAAGACCAAGGTATTGGATTACAACCTGTTGCGTACCATGCTCGAAAGATGAACAAGCATGAGGTACACTATCTTGTCCACGAACAAGAACTACTGGCAGTTCGCGACGCTCTACTGAAGTTCCGTTGCTACTTAGATGGCGCGGCGGGATTTACAGTAATTACGGACCACGACACGTTGCGACACTTCTTTTGGCAGCGCGATTTGTCTACTCGACAGGTGCGATGGCTTCAAGTTTTAGCACCTTACCAGCGACAGATGGTCATCGTATACAAGAAGGGAGCAGTCAACCAGGCAGACGCTCTGTCTCGCCGACCTGACCTGAAGGACTCATTACAGAAGCTGCAACTGTTACGCGATTGGACCAACGACGAAGCAGAATGCGAGTTACACGCACAGATTTTTTCCCTGGAATCCCGGTTACATCTTGACTCTGGACTTCATGCGGAAATCAAAAGCGCTTATGATTCGGACAAATATCTGCTTACCCGGAAATCTCTGCCTACCTGGCTGGTACGTCAATCTAATGGACTCTTGTACGCCTACGGGACAAGACTGTATGTTCCGAACGTCTCTACATTGCGATCAAGAGTATTGTACGAACTACACGACGCACCGACCGCGGGACACCCTGGTATTATTCGACTATTGGCAGCAGTAACCCGGACGTTTTGGTGGCCTAACATGAAGCGGACAGTACAACACTATGTACGCAGTTGTGTTACCTGTCAACGCAACAAGGCAGCGCGACACAAGCCTTATGGACTCCTTCAATCGCATGAGGTACCGACCAGGCCCTTTGAGCATGTATCGCTTGACCTGATTACGGACCTTCCTGAGTGCGATGGGTATGATGCTGTGGTGGTATTCGTTTGTATGCTTACGAAACGGACGATTGTCGAGCCAATTACGAAAACGATTACAGCGGAACAATTAGCAAAAGTTATGCACCGCGCTGTTTTTCGGCATTTTGGCTTACCACGGAAATTAATATCCGATCGAGATCCCCGGTTTATGAGCGACTTCTGGCAAACCCTATTTAGGGCTGTTGGCACCAAGCTTAATATCTCTACGAGCTATCACCCCCAGACAGATGGCCAAACTGAACGAGTAAACCAGACATGGGAGCAAGTCATACGATGCTATGTGCACCCCTTGCACGACGACTGGGTTCAACACCTTACCAACGTGGAGTTCGCGATCAACGCAGCGGTTTCTACGTCAACGACTATGTCTCCATTTAAGGCGACGCTAGGATTTGAGCCGACATCTCCAACGACGGCTACATTTGAAGATAACGAGCCTAGCCGTACTTTACCGGAGCAAGTGAAGATTCTGGTCGAGATGCACAGATTTGCCCACGACTGCGTCAAAGCAGCCCAGGCACACATGCAAGACGCTGCAAATCGGCACCGGTTACCAGTACCTTTTACAGTTGGCGACAAGGTTAAGCTCAAGGCGACAAATCTACGGTTTGTACAACAGCCATGTTCTAAACTACGCGACCGCTACATTGGACCATTTCTCATTACGGAGGAAGTTTCCCCGGTTGCATTTCGGCTTAAGCTACCCCCTGGAGTACGGATTCACGATGTTGTACACGCCAGTCTACTGGAAAGATGGAATTCAGAACCAGAACAGGCCAACAGTGCGCAGCCAATTCCGATTGTGCACGATGCGAAGCGATTTGAAGTCGACAAAATACTCGACGTGGCTTTTAACTCCAATGGCACGGGACTTTTGTTTATGGTCCGCTGGGCAGCACCGTTCAACGTACCTAGCGAGGACACTTGGGAACCCATGCGAGGAGTCAACCACTTAACCATCTTTTCCGAATTCCTTCGAACGGATGTTTATCGAGAATTTTCTGGCACCCCTGACTTTGTCAGATTTCGCAATCGCTGGCATGCAAGAACCCCCAAGAAACCAAGACCCTGAGTACTGCACAGCGAGGACGCTGGTGCTTAAGGAGGGGAGAGTGTCATATCCTAGCCATTTAGCTAAGTGCTAGTATCTGACATTATTTATTTCCTCTAAATGGTACCTGTATCTTAGCGATATTCAGTGACTCTTTTATTGTCATCACGGCAGTACAACTGTATCGCCGTATCTTCCCTCGACAGTACATAGTTACTAGCAGTATCTCTTCTAGATAGTTCTTTTCAAGATAGTTCTAAGAGCTTGTGCGATAAGGTTAGATAGACGGTACAGGTAACCTCAGTTAAGTAATAGTTTGGTTTAGTTAGCAGACAGCACAAGCTACAGGTTCTAAGGCTGTTTCTAGAACACCTGAGGTGTGGATATTTAAGACGGGGACTTACTGGTAGAGGAGAAGACCGGTACAGAATAGAATTACGCCACACCCAGATTGTAAGAAACCCTGTTCCTAAGACAATCTTACAAATTCTCTCTACGCTGTATAATTAGATCCAGAGATTAGGTTCTACGATTAGTCTAAGGTTGCCAACTTAGCCTAACCAAAGTAGCACCTCACAACCCACAAGACGATGACGACCTCGCGGACGTGTTGCCGGATCCCTTCTCCCTCCCTCGTATCAAACTCCGTGCTTCGGAAGCTGATATTATGGAGGTCGTTGCTAGATGCCCTCGAAAGTCTAGTCCTCACGTCGACGGTTGGAGGTTTGAAACCCTTCACGCGTTGGGTTTCCCTTGCGCTCTCACCGGTTTAGCCGAAGCCATCGTGAATGCAGAGGTTCCACGAGGCGTTGCCTCATTCCTTACCTCTGCCACACTTATCCCGCTAGACAAGCTTGATCCCGAACAACGACGCGCACAAGAGCAAGAACTTCGCGACCAAAAGGGGACGTTGCGCCCGATTGGAATTGGCTCCGTTTTAGTTCGTTTCGCGAATCGCGCGCTTCTCGCCGTAATTGGTGACGAAGTGTCTCAATGGTTGGCTGCTCGGCACTAATTTGGGGTCGGCGTTCGCGGCGGGGTTGAGATCGTAAAGTTCATGGTTCGAGCCGCGCTTGACGCTTCACATGACTAGGCGGACATGCAAGGCGACGCATCCAACGCGTTCAACGAGTTCTTGCGGCGTCCCTTGTTTGAGGAGTTGTCAGCAAATTCCGCGCTTCGACCGTTGCTCCGCGTCGCTACTATGTTGTATGGCCGTCCATCTACCTTGTACGTTTACGACTCATCAAATGCTCACGGCCCGGCCATGCGCATCCCGAGTACCCGTGGAGTCCATCAAGGTTACGTTTTCGGGGCCATATTCTTTGCAATAGTTGCCTCCCGGGTATACAAACAGTTGGCTGCGATTGCCCCGAGCGAATCCGTTGTCTGCGGTTATTCCGATGACGGTCACTTCCTGGGACCCCCTGCGTCTCTCGTGGCTATTGGCGACGCTATGCCGGAGGCGTATGCTAGCGCCGGCCTCACAGTAACCATCCGCAAAAACTGTTTGTATTCCCCCTTTGGGTGTCGGTGATGCTTTCGATAACTTACCCAACGGCCACATCATGCAAGGAGTAAATGTCCCCATGGAAGGGACGAAAGTATTGGGGGGGCCAATGGGTACATCCGATTTCGCTCGAGACGTGTTCGAAACGGCCTTAAGTAAGTACGAGGCCTACGGCGAACGTCAAAGGGGTCTAGCGGCCCACCAGCACTCTCACACTGCGCTTCGTATCCATCAACATTGCAACCGCCGCTTCGGACACTTTGCCCGTACAGTCCCCCCATGTCTTGGCAGGGGCGAGGGCTACGGTGACACCGTCGTGACCTTCCTCGAGCACGCTGACAATGCCACCCTAGATGTGGCGGCTGAGACATTGGGCCTTCCTGTAGCTAGCCTACCCCACAACACTCGCTCCGAGATGTCTCTTCCCATACGTTTCGGAGGCATTGGGGTGGGGGGCTTGGTTGCCTTGGCGGACGCGGCCCATGTCGGAGCGGCCGGTTTGGCAGTGGGCTCAGCTATCCGTTTCCTTACAACACAAGATGCTCGCGTGCGCGGGGATTCCCAAGACGAAATTCCGATGGAGCCGACCATGTATGGACGGTTAGCGACTGCTATGACCACGGCGGTGTCTTGAAGGCATGGTACACCGGACGGAGACGACGGCAACAACGAACCCATGTGGTTGTTAGAACTCGCTTCGTCGTGGGCGTGCTTAGATGCTGCGTGCGGTTCTCACGCTCTCGCCGAGTCTGAACCCTTGATAACCACAGCCTTAGCGATGCTCCCCCCGCAACGTCCAACGGTGGCTCGCGCAGGCTGCGCAGCCGAAGCCCGATCAAACAACGAGCAGATTGCTCGGTCCCTTGCTTGATGGCCTACCCTCGCTCGTACCCCTTTATGCGTTAGCCACGGACATCTTTCCAAAGCTACAAGCCGACATCAGTGAGCGCGTCACCTTGCTCCGCTTCGCGAAGCTCGCTCCCACGTTTTCCAATCGCGCTCGGCCGGAGTCTAGGCGTTTTGTATTTCGTCTCGGCCACGGCGCCCTTGCGTTTTTGGCTTCGGACCCGCCTACTTCGGGTCGCCTTGGCGAGCTCCGTGACAAGTTCCCTGAGCACTACGACGTAGTTTTCCGCGTCGCGGTCTGTCGCATCTTCGGCCTACCCTCATCCCGCATCCTCTCTACTCTACGCTCCCCCACTGCTTGTGCTTCTTGCCATCTCTCGGTTCAAGCTATGCGGGGTGCGTTCTCGTCGGCGGGTGTTGACATGTCGGACGATGCATGGGCCACTGCTTTTGCGGACCATTTGGCTCGATGCGGCGGAAATGCTTCGGTCCACACCGCTCACTCTTGGTTAGTGACGGCCCTTGCGGAAATCATCTCCGAGGTTCGTGGCGCTCTCGGGGTTGGCGTCGAGGTTCTCACAGATCCTGCGATGTTAGTTCAACTCCCAACGGCAACGACGGTCTCCCCGCGGATGTGGGTGTCTTGCACTATCACGGCATCCGAGGCTCAAAACTTGCCCTTGATGCCGTGGTTTCCGGTTTGTTTGGCGTTTCTAGCCCCCCGTCACCCCAAGTCGCTCTCCGCCACGCTGAGAAGACCAAGTTCGAGAGGTACTCGGAGGGGGTGAGGAGTTGCCCCGACATCCGTTTCATTTCCTTTGCAGTCACGGAATTTGGTACTCTCGGCGGCCACGCCACGGCTTTCTTGACGGAGCTAGCCAAGCAGGCCGCCGCATCTAAAGGGATGCACGTGGGGAAGTTGTTGGCCTCATGGCGTGGAAAGGTCTCTCTCACCGTTCACGTTGCTCACGCGGACAACGTCTTGCGCGGTTTGTCCGCCGCTGCGGACGGCGTGGAGGCCGCTTCTTCCTTGGCTGGGGTGCCTTCTCCTGCAACGGCGTTCTTCACCCGCGCCATGGGCCGCAAGCGTCCCCGTGCTTCCTCGAGCGGCGCGTGAGGCGCCGCTTGTCGCCTCCACGTGTTGCATTCTCGGCGTTGCCTAGGAGTTTCCTTAGTCTGATATGCTAGGTTTGTGCACAATGTAGTGTTACCTTTGGCCGTGCTTTGGATTCCGTGATCCTCTTATCACTCTTGACCTTTTGTTTCCCCTCCCACTTTCCCTGTCCGTGCTCATCTTGTTCTTTTTGTAACCAAGATTCCGAGAAACAGGAAGGCATGCCATGTATGGGTAATCCTTTTTTGCAGATTGAGCGCAAAGGCCGATATTCCAATTAAAAAATAGTAAGGATTACAGCACGGCTCGGCCGGTGATCCTTTCATGGTTGATGGCTCGCGGGCCGCAAATAGCACGAGCCGTGTTCCGCACGCGTTTTTGGCATTCATCCAATGAGGCCGATACACGGCTCGTAATACCGTATAATTATTAGTTGCAAATAGCTATTGTAAGCTACTCAAGATATGATTAGTACATGTCTAGATCGGACATACCGATAAACTGTTTGACTGGGTACAGAGCTGTCGCTAGGCTACAGCTCCCACACTTCTGTTATCCCGACACCACGCATGTAGGCCGGTTGTCTATGTGACTGTCATGTTTGCGTGACTATGACTGTAACTACGTTTGCGTGAGTTATCTTCCACACTAACCGTGTTTGCATGGTTCAATAGGTTATGGGGCCCCGCCTCACGTCACTCACGCGCGACAACCTGGTTCGGCGAGGTGCGATCGACAACTCTCCCGCAGAAGGCAAATTTGGATAAAACCGTAGTACTTTCACCTTGTAGTCGGCGGTATCGCCAGTATAAACTGCGATTTAAAACCCACCTCCACCTCTCTTACGTCAGCTACTCGAAGGCGACAGACAGCCACCCACACCGACGCACTCGTCGTGTGTGGACAAGGTTCATACATGTCAAGGCTGGAGAAGGGGGGGGGGGGGGGGGGGGGGGGGGGGGGGCGCACTATCGGGTGAATACGCATCCAGAGGTTGCACGACAGCCCTAGCTTACCTCCTTACTTTCATATTATCTTCGCGACTCAGCCGCCAACGCAGCGCTCCACATGTCATGGCCTTGGCCTCGACTTGTGCCCCACACTGCGTGGAGGATATAGAAAAGGTGCTTTGAGACACCCCGGGGCATCATACCGAGGGGTCGGCGGGCTTTAGGCCGTCTCTCTGAAACCACTGTTAGGCACAAGTCCGGCTAGCGGTTTTTACCGCTGCCTGTTTTTTATTATGCTCTTTCTTTTTCGCCCTCTGTCGAAATGGCGCCGAAAACTCGCCATGCCGACTCTCCGCATGTTTCGCCTCATGCTTCCCCTAACCTCGGCTTTCAGCAAAGCACTCTCGTTCGCACCCCTGATTCTCTCGCGCTCGTCATGGAGCAAATGGCGCTCCTTAACGCCCGCCTGGACGCGCAGTCGGCCGACGCTGCTGCGGTTGCTGCTGGTGCTGTTGCGGCTGCTAATACCGGCACCCCTGTCGCTTAGCGCCGTCACGATGCGCAGCTCGAACCCTCTCGAGACGGCCACGACGTGCACACCCTCCCCATGCTTGGCTACGCCCATCCGGACGCACAAACGGCCATCGCTGCAGCTACCGCTGCAGCTCATGTTGGCGACCCCACCGTCGCACAACGCCGTCTCGATGCGCACCGCGAGCCCTCGCGTCACGAGCTACCGGTGGAACACCTCCCAGCACCCCCACCATACCCCCCCGCCGGATATGCCCTTCAAAGCCCCGGACCTCTCTTCCCGGAGGCGCGCCCCCACCTCGTCCCCCCCTCCCGTGGCAACCCGAACCCGTACGGCCCGCCGCATACCATGGCCGGCCACTCTCCCATTCCCAGTGGTCCACCTCCCTTCCATGGACGGCATTCTGCCCCAGACCAGCGTGGCGGTCACACCACTCGTGGCGGTCGTCGCCCCACCATTGACCCGGTTGTCATCGGCTGAGCGGCACATGAAGCCCCCGGCCTCGACAAGGACGCCCTCAACCGGTCCATGAAGATGTCGGTCCCCATCATGGGCCCGACCACGGACTTTAAGCAGTGGAAGAGGACCTTCCTTAATTTCCTCTCCATCAAGGCCGCATATCTCATTCCGCAGCTGGCCATCCGCGACTCCGGCGTCATGCTGGACGAACAGGCGCAACACTACGCCTACATGTTGCTCCTCCATGCAGCCAACGCGAATTAGCGCGTTGACCATGCGATGAAACGCGTTTCTCCGGCCCGACCTGACTGCGCCGCTGCCGCGTGGGACATTCTGTGTGAACGCCTCGACTGTCGGTGTTTTGCTCGCTCTTTGTCCCTCTTGGATAACCTGATGGTCAGACAGCGCCCTGGCCAGTCACTCAGTGACTCTGTCCACTACATGCGACAGACCTTTGATGACTACAACGAGACATGCCAAATGGTTGATGGCTCCGCTGCCATCCATTCCCACAACCTCGGTCTCCTCATGCTGCGCGGTATTTCTAGCAGAGGCCCACACGGTCAAGCTAAAAAGTGCGTCATCAACGCATTTGACACATACTACCTACTGTCGGCTGATGAGGTGATGGCCAACATCCTCCACCTCGCGCACAACATGGACGACGACCCTGCCCCGGACACACCCGCTCCGGTCGCATCACCCCCACCCATCTCCGCGTTCGTCGCTGCGGGCCGCGGCTCGCACACCGGTCGAGGCCAACCACACCGTAATCCTCGCGGTAGTCGACCCAACAAGTGTGGCGTATGTGGCAGCCTAAACCACCTCATGTCCGCTTGCACTGCCCCGGATGACGCTTTACTTAAGTGGAACCTCGCCAAGCGTAAGATGCTCGTCCAGAAGTACGGCGCCCCCGGTGGCACTACCTTTGCTCACGTTGCTCTGCTGAGCGACGTCCCAGCCGACGACGCCCCCGCCGATGACGCCGACAGCTTACCCACCCTCGAGGACTGCGCGGATGACTGCGATGACGACGAGGTGAGTGTCCCTTTCAGCTATGTGGCATTCTCCTCTTCCCTCACCCCAGGTCGTAACCTCTCACAGTTATGGGTCGTTGATTCCGCATGCTCGATTAACCTCACCGCGTTCCGAAATGACTTCGTAAAGTGCACACCCCCCTCCGCTCCCTCTCGCGTGGGAGGAGTCGGCGTTGACGTGGAGGGCAGTGGCTCAGTGCGGATTTCTATCAGACTTGCCTTTGGCCAGCTTATTCACCGCACTGTGTATGCACTATACACCCCCGACCTGTCCTCTCGCTCCGCTCAGCGTATCGGCAGACTTCTTAGTGTCAGCTGGATGCAAACGCACAGCGGCTGTGAATTTATCTTCCCCTCTAACTCTGACACGGGTCTGCTTTTGGTACCCACAGGGATTGGTGTGCTAGAACCGTCCGGAAACGGTCTCTACCTCCTTCCCCACCAGCCGGAGCTCCCTTCAAGCCCATCCGCAACGTCGGCACATGACCCCCCTCGGGTTGCCCTTATTGCCCGGTGTGACCCCGTACCGTGGCACCGTGGGTTTGGACACCTGAACATGCAAAGCCTACATGCCCAACATACTCACGGTGTCCCGACTAGCCATGTGTTAGCTAGCTCTGTAAACATAGTTTCTTGCGACTCTTGGTTACTATACAAAGCCACATCTGCACCGCGCAACACCGCCGCTTGCGCAAAACCATCCCGCCCCCTCCTCAACTTGTCCGCTGACCTCTGAGGACCAGTCAATGTCCCCTCCCCACATGGCCTCCGCTACTGCTTGCTCGTCATCGACCACCACACCAACTACATGTGGGTGCGGTTCCTGAAGTGTAAAGACGACGCATGTTCGGAGTTGGAAACAATCCTCTTGGACATCAAACACTTGCATGCCCGCCATCACTCCCAGTCTGGCGCGTTCGCACCAGTCCTCAAGTTTGATTCCGACTCTATGTTTGAAGCTGTTGTCACTCGCCAGATGTGCGCACACCTCGGCGTCGGGGTCCAATTCTCTCCCCCATACGCCCACCACATGCTCGGCAAAGCCGAACGTCCTTGGCGCACTATCCGAGACAATGCGTCGGCGATGCTCCACAGCATGGCCGTTCCCAATTCCATGTGGTCGTGCGCTGTCAGCACTATTGTGTACCTTCGCAACCGCACGTACAGTCGCTCAGTCGGACCCAATGGTGGCGTCCCCCTCACACTCCTTACGTCGTCTGTGCCCGACGTCTCCAAGTTCCGCGTCTTCGGCTGCGCCGTTTTCGCCAAGGTGCCCGACAAACAACGTCGGAAACTCAGTGAAAAAGCATTTCGCGGCGTCATGGTGGGCTATCCCCCTGACGCACCCGGGTACCGTGTCTACACCCCGGAAACGCGTCGCATCACCACTTCCGTCCATGTTGTCTTTCAGGAAGACACCCCACTCTTCGGCAGACGTACCCGCAGCCACACCCCTATCCCACCCCATTGACCTCACGTTACCAACCCCCCCCCCCCCCCCCCCCCATGCAGCCCCTCGCCATGCTCGGCTCCGCTCACACCCCATTCGATACGGCGATATGGTTGCCCACTTGTCCGACTACCCCCCGACCCTCGTGACGGCGTGTTGTGATCCTGAACAAGGCAAAGCCCGGGAGGACATCTTTGAGCACCCTCACGTTCCCGACTTTATCACGGGTTCCCCGCACACACATGCAGGCACGTCCCCTACGGCCGTCGCCCTTCTCTACGCCCGGAAGTGTGTGGAACCGAAATCCTACCGGACTGAGTTGGACATCGCCCAAGCTCCCCTGTGGCAAGCAACTATGCAGCACGAGTATTCCTCCCTTATCGCCAACGGCACGTGGGAACTTGTGGACCTCCCCCCAGGCCGAATGGTCGTTAACAACATGTGGATCTTCAAAGTCAAGTCGGATACCGCCGGCGACGTCTCCCGCTTCAAAGCGCAGCTCGTCGCCAAGGGGTGCAGCCAACGTGCTGGACTGGACTACACATAAACGTTCTCCCCTGTCATCCGCATGGTCAGCCTGCGTCTCTTCCTGGCCATCGCAGCCGCTCGCGACCTTGAACTCTGCCAGCTTGACATCGACACAACGTTTCTCTACGCCCCCATAAAGGAAGACGTGTACATCCGCCAGCCCCTCGGCTTCAACGATGGCACGTCCAAAGTGTGTCACCTCAAGCGTTGCCTCTACGGCCTCAAACAATCCCCCCGCGAATTCAACATGCTACTTCGTGCATGGCTCGTCGACCATGGATGGCAACAATGCGTCTCCAACCCGTGCATCTACATCGACCGCACCGGCCACGTTTTCGCCATGATCGCCCTGTACGTCGATGACATTCCCGCGGCATGCAATGATGCCACTTGGCTCGCATCGTTCAAAGCTCAACTCGGAGCACGGTTCAAGATCAAGGACGTCGGCGACCTCTCCCAACTCCTCGGCATGCACATTACCCGCGACCACTCCACGCGCACCATCTCGCTGGACAAGTCCAAGAACCTGCACGACATACTCGCCAAGTACGCCATGTCCGACTCCAAGCCGTCGTCACTTCCCATGGACCCGGGATTTCTCGCCGGCCTCGCACACATGACCTCGCCCCCTCTCACCGGCGTGACCAAGGATGTCTACCCCAGCCTCTTGGGCAGCCTCCAGTACGCAGCCGCCTGCACGCGCCCCGATCTCTCCACGGCGTTGAGCGTCCTCGGCTCCGCCCAAGCCTCACCCACGGAGGCACACATGGAAGAAGGTCCTCCGCTACCTTCATGGCACCATCGACATGCGCATGACGTTGGGGGGGGGCACCGACTACAGCCTCCAACTCACATGCTTTGCCGACGGTGACAGGGCCAACGACAGCAGCACCCGCAAGTCTCGCTCCGGCTATCTCTTCACCCTCGGACGCGGGCCCATCATTTACAAGTCCAAACAACGGACTTGTGTGGCTCAATCCACGTGTGAAGCCGAGTACTACTCTGCGGCTGACGCCACCAAGGAGGGACTCCACCTCCGACAACTCTTGGGGGAAATCCTCAACTCCTCCATCACCGAAACCACCACCATATGGGAGGACAACCAAAGCGCCATTGCATACTCCCATAATGCCTTAGTCAGCGAGAAGACCAAGCACATCGGTATGAAGTGGCACTTCCTCAAAGACCACGTGGAGCAAGGAACCATCAAGTTGAGGTACCTCCCCACTGACCAAATGGTGGCTGATATGCTCACCAAACCCCTCCCAGGACCTGCACTGGCAAGACACCGAAGTGCAATCCTTGGAGGACAAGACCCAATGCAGCGCTTCATCCGTAGCTACCTTCAGGGGGAGTGTTGTAAGTAATGCCGTATAACTATTAGTTGCAGATAGCTACTGTAAGCTACTCAAGATATGATTAGTACATGTCTAGATCGGACATACCGATAAACTGTTTGACTCGGTATAGAGCTGTCGCTAGGCAACAACTCTCATACTTATGTTATCCCGACACCACGCATGTTGGCTGGTTGTCTATGTGACTGTCTTGTTTGCGTGACTGTGACTGTATCTACGTTTGCGTGAGCTACCTTCCACACTAACCGTGTTTGCATGGTTCAATAGGCCGCAGTACGTACGGGCTTTGTATCGGGCTTAGACGGTCTTTTGGCACGCAGCAATCCCGCATGCACACTCTCTCTCACCAACCCCTACCCGCACCCGCGCCCGTACCACGACGCTGAATCTAAGGCGAATCACGCATGTAGGGATAGTGGCTATGCTTTTCGGCGTGGCGGAACTTGTGAATGCCGTTCCGCCCACTCATAATGATGTGGTGATGGGTACGGACCCCTCAGCCGAGAGTTGTGTGCAAGCACATGTGCTCGCGGCCGACACCATAGCGTATTGGTACCTGAGAACACACACGGTCACACGCACATACGCACACACATACGCACACGCGCATAGGCATACGATCACACACAGGGTCACACAACCACGCACGCACTCTGTCTCTCGCACATATGTCAGTCACACGGATGGACACACAAACGCAGATATAAGTGGATACGGGCATCTTCCCGGCGTACATCGGCGTTACCCGTCGGGCCGGAAATAGGCTGCCGTCTAGTTGTGCTTACCAACCTAATGGTAACATTTCTTTCCACTCGAACTATGCACTCGATACCGTCATATGCATGTGCATGAGCGCGTCTACGTATTGCTAGATCATCAACCAACAATAGTGGCGAGAGCCCGGTAGCGTGACGCACAATTACATAAAACATGACTACTTCATTCCTTAGAAATAGTAGAATAATCATCATCAAAGTATGCTTATTAGTAGCATGTTCACTGACACCGGCAACCGTAGCTGTTGGAGTTTGGAAGTAGAATGGTTACACGGGTAGTCTAGCCGGCCCCGCTAGGGGGCCAGCAGTGGGAACAAAGGGAGTGAACATAGAGAGATGGCGGCCGGCAAAGGCACCGGCACGGCCGGCTGACCGCCACTATCGGGGAAATAGAGTACCGCAATTAGTAGTACAACACTAAGTACTAAGATAAGGACTAGCAGCCTTGTACGTAAACACTAGGTAATGCAATGCTAGTGCTAACACTCCCCCTCAAGGTAGCGTAGGTCTTGTCGTCGCCCTTGCCTGTCTTCGAGGAAGGAGTCATCTTGGTCGTAGGCGTTGTTTCGGTAGCGGTATCTCAAGCCGGGTAGGTGACGCTACTAGTGCTCACATGACCGGGATGCTATCGGCGAGTTGCCCACAAGAAACTGGTCCAAAAATACTGCGTAATGTACTAGTCTGACATGTATCGGGGAAAACCGTCCACGGGCGAATTAGCTATCGCATGAGAGCGACCGGCAAGGAGGGGAACAGGCCAACAGGGCTGCCAACGACGTGTAGGCACTCGAAAGAAATAGTCGGGCGCTATCGTTTCGACCCCCCCCCCCCCCCTTCGCCGTGGGCCATGTCAAAACCTCGCTAAGTCAGATGAGCGTTGCGCCGTTGCCTCGGGAAAACACAAAACAGTACTATTTAAAGTACGCGCGGGCCGAATTTTCGCGAGTCGGTTTGAGTTTGGTTTGAAACCATATCCGGTCGATAGCATGGATGAGCTGTGAGCAGGGTGGTGTACACAACCAACCTAGGGCGGCCATATGTGACCATGAGCGGTTGGTGTCGGTAGTGTTAGTTCAAGCGAGTATCAAGGTCGCACGCTCTTCTCCTTGGGTGGCGGAGGCGGTACTTCTAGCCTAGGGCGGCCACAGGGGACCTTGGGCAGCTAGCGTCGGTATTGATTTGCGCGCGCGCGCGCGCGTGTGTGTGTGTTTGTGTGTTTGTTTGTTTGTGTGTGTGTGTGTGTGTGTGTGTGTGTGTGTGTGTGTATGTGTGTGTGTGTGTGTGTGTGTGTGTGTGTGTGTGTGCGTGTGTGTGTGTGTGTGTGTGTGTGTGTGTGTGTGTGTGTGGATATGTGCCGGGCCGGCAGGGTGCAACAAATGTTAATTCGCACTGCAGCTTGCACGAGCATGTGTACGCTGGCGGCCACGAGCAGGGCATGCATGAGTGTGAGAGCGCGCGCGTATTGTGTGTGTGTGTGTGTGTGTGTGTGTGTGTGTGTGTGTGTGTGTGTGTGTGTGTGTGTGTGTGTGTGTGTGTGTGTGTGTGTGTGTGTGTGTGTGTGTGTGTGTGTGTGTGTGTGTGTGTGGATCTGTGCTAGGCAGACATGGTTCATTGAAATTGAAATTGAAATTGCTTACAACATGTACCGTATGCGCCGGTTTACAATAAGTACCGTATGCGCCGGTTGTTGTCTCTGGGCCCTCCCAACTATGCCGCACATGAAACTTACAAGTCAGGGCTAGACCATTAACCACATAAATCCAACCTCTCCAAAGGGTGTTCGGGGGTTTTACTCCCCTCCGGGGAGTGTGCGATGCGGGGTGGTGGCGGCGTGCATTTAGGGGCGTGCGAAGGTGCAGTGTGTCGAGGCGCGGCGAGAGGTTGTGCGGGATTTGATGCGGTATATGAGGAGGAGAGAAAAAACGCATCCTACCGTCACTAAAGACAGTAAATAGATCCAAAGTACTACTTAAGTACTACTGACACTTATTACGGGGATGGGTCGGTAGCTCTAATGAGCAACGCCGATCGTCTTCGCTCTGGGCATAGCCTCCCACTGAGCGACAGACTATTGGACATAGGGGTCGTTGAACAACATGCACCGTCCACCTCTCCCCACCCGAGCCTAGCTCACCAAGGTCGGTGGATCCGTAGCGACATCACACGGTACACACAGCAAGGCGCAGCTTTCAGAATCTTGAATTTCGTCTCTCCAACAGCTCTCGCGCCACCCACTTCGAATTCCACACATGTACCCGCCTTAGTACTACGAACGAACAAAAACATCCCTCGATTACAAAAAACCCCCCTCCTAGGGGGCGGCGCGCCGCACCGCGCCCCACAGAGCGTCCGGACGTTCCCGTCCGCCGCCAACATCCACCAAACCCAGGTCCCATCGGGCCAGGTCGTGTGCCGCCAACATACGCAATCCACTCGAAATCCAAAACAAAAACACTCCTTAAACCCCCCTGACTCTTTCCCCTGCTACGATCCAGGCTCGATCACTATGTCCTCGACCTCTAACCCCCCTCCCCCCCCCACTTACAGGCAGGCACTCTGCATCCCCCGGAGCATGCGCGGCATGTGGACCTCTGCAACCCATATAACCAACTCGCGGGCCACCCGCTAGCCCCGTTCCTCACTGTACAGCAATTGCCCCCAGCCAAACAGAACTTGGGTTCCGCTATGGACCCCTTCCCCATTCGTCGTGGACTCCAGACACCCTTGGTCCTCACGGCCCCTCGGTCAACCACGGACCTTGGGTCGGCCGACGACTTCTCTACCCGTATGATCGACTCATACCATCTCACATGCCAGTACTCAACCACCCCCTCCCACCTCGCTCGCTTCTGGATACACGGTGTCTTCCTCCCGGAATCGACTCACTCCTCGACCTCGGTGCTCTCGGCCTGCTCGGTTGCCCGCCGCTGGCTACTCGAAAGCCTCAATCAGCTCGACG
>JAPMLY010003048.1:0-33999 GCA_026401115.1 Tetraselmis chui | reverse complement strand
TGACACCCGATGATGATGGCGCGGAACTCCTCGGGTTCGCCGCTTCCATCATTGGTTTTTCCGGCACAGGCACGGCCTGGGGCATCTGCCTCTCGGTTTGGGCGATGGGTGACGCGGCGTGTTTGAAGTGATCATGCGGTCGCATGATTGAGCTCGCCGCGGGCTGCTGTAAAATCGTCGGTGCCGGGGGGGCAATTCCCATTGTCCAACCACGCGTGAAGGGCTCGGGCTGATTGCCCGGCGCGGATTCACCAGTTGATAATGTTTGCACCACGTTCACCCGCACGTTTTGGTTACGAAAAGCACGGGGTTTCGGTTTTTTAGCGGCCGCTCGTGTGCGTGCCGGTTTTTTCGTCTTCTTTTCCCGAGTAATCTTGGTCTTCCGCCGCGGCATTGCTGTTTATACCAATAAGGTCATAATTTTTATACAGCTCCCCCGTCCCCGTGTCTGCAAACATGAAGGCATATGGCCGGTCGAAGACAAACCTCATGACCTCGTCCGCTTCATCCCGCGGAAGCGTGATCAGCTCCTCGAATATCGCTGTGGTTTCCTTCTTGTTCCGGGGCTTGTACATCAAAAAGTGGCTGAGCGTCTTGCGTATGCCAAGCGGCATCGAGTTGTAAGACTGAACAAGGATGATGATGGACAGTCGGTAATGGCGGCGATTGAATATCAGCTCGCGAAGAATGTGCTGAATTTCATTATCTTTCAAGGAAGCGGTCACGTCATCGAGGACCAACAAGGTATTCTTCTCTTTCTCCGCCGATTGCTTCACCGCCTCCCGAATTCCGTCGAGGGTCGCCCAATCTAGGTCGTCGTGCATCTTGTTGTGGTTCTTGAAGATGTTCCGCTTCAAACTCGCCACGGAGTGAGACGGCATGACAACGTGCACGTGATGGAACGCCTTGCGGTAGGCTTGCTTGCTCGAGAGGAGGTTGACGAGCATCGACGTTTTACCCGTGCCCGCGGAGCCGATAATCGCCATGAAAAACGGACGGTCGGGCAGCGGCGACACGATTTGTTCGTGGATTTTCTTGTCACACAAGAAAGCCGGGGGTTTCACTTTGAATTCCGACCGTTGTGTGATGTTGATTCGCATTTAGCGCGCCTTTTATAGTACCTTCTTATTTCTTTTGGAGCCACCCCCCAGGTTACCGCCTCGAGTACTTGGAATTGCTCGTCGGTGAAGCCGAAACCACCGAAGTTTTCCTTCCACCACGCCGCCGTCCCATAGTTTGAGCTCCGAGCAAGCAAATGGGGATCTGTCTGGGTGGACTTACTCGCAGAAATGGAGGAAACCGCTTCCCCGTGAACCACCTCCGATCCGATGGTCTCGAGTAGAGAAGAAGTAGACGCCATTCTCTATTTATTTTCTATTGTCTAGTTAGAAAAAGAAATGACATGGGACGGAGCGATCTCGAACGCGGCGACGGCAGTGACGGAGACGGTTCAGAGCACTCCATTCCTGAAATACCTGGCAATACTGGGGGGAGCGATGTGGTTAGTGGAGAGGTTCAGGCCGGCGAAAAAGAACCAACCGGCCTTGATCCGAAACCAAAAACTAAACGAATAGCAAGCGAGAAAATGAAGGCCGCCCTCCTACGCGCCAGGACGGCAAAGGCTGAAAAGCGCCGGTCACGGACCGAGAAACCAACAATCCAGCCTCAACCCCAGTTTTTCTTCGATATTGTTTAAAGATGCTCCAGCAGCTGTACTTGGACACGGCGTATGCTGACGCGACGCTCGATGACGGGACCCACGTATTCTCCCTACTCGATCCACTGACCGTCCCCCAGGGTTTCACCATGCAGGTTCGGCTGCTGAACGCGTGGCTCCCGCACACATATTATAGCGTCTTCGAGGGGAATGACACGTTGATTCTTCACTACGACGACGGAGGTGAAATTCCGGGAGAGCCGGTCACAATCAAGCTTCCCCGCGGGAACCGGTCGATCGACGATATCGTCGCCTTCCTAAACGATGGGCGTCTCGATGAGTATGAGGCGAGTTACGACGAGAACACTAATAAGCTGTCGCTACTTGCAACGGAATTCGCGGATCATCATGTTGTGATCGGGGAAGGTACAACGTGTACGCGTCTTCTAGGCTTATCCGTCGGTGACTACGCCAAAATCGTCGACGGAGAGATGCTGCTCACCGCTAGTCGTATCGTGGACTTGACGCGGACAAGCTCGGTGTTCGTGCATACCAACCTCCTCACACAAAACCGTGACCCGCGCACGCGGCGTGTGGGCGACACCTTAGCGAAGATCCCAAGCTCTGCCCAGTTCAACGAAATTGACCACTACAGCTCCGACGCCTTCGTGGACGTTTTTAACCGCTATCTAAGCTATGTGACCATCCGGCTAAGCGACGATGACGGCCGAACTTTGGACCTCAACGGCTCACGGTTTACCGCCACGTTAAAAATTGCTTTTGCTAAGATTAACAAAGATGAACCAGTCTCGGCAAATATCGGCGCCGCTTCAGATGAACGGCCGCCGGGCCGTGGAGGTGGACCTCGGCCAAGTCAAATTGCTTTACCGGGAGCTAGCGGCTCGGGTGGCAGTGGAGGAGACGGAAAATGACCGGCAGGACACGGACTTGACGGCGCTCACTGAAACGGTTACTGGATTTGCCGGCGAGTTCAGCGCGTCGAACATCCGCACCGACAACATCACCGCTATTGGGTTCGATAGCGACATCACCGTGGGCGCCTCGCTTTTGCCGACGACGGCGGCGTTGGTGGGACCGATTCACTCACTCGGCAGCGAAACCCACGAGTGGAAGTCTGTGCACGCCGAAGACGTTATGCTTGCTGGCGCGAGCTTGAGCAACACATTGGGCGAATTGAGGAGCGATATAGAAGCCGGATCTAATCTCGTGCAACACCTGAAGGTCGAGGGAACCGGGTTGATCGGCACCGACCACAACAAACGCGATTTCGGGGCGCTGGACTACCCGTGGTGGACAATATACACCACCGACATCACTGTGAATGATAGCATCAATGCCAACATGCTCAAGTCCTCACGCTCGGATACCGATGACATCACTGTGTACGCCAATCTCGTGCCAAATGACACGGACATCGGTGGGGACACGATTGGGACGTATACGAAGCCGTGGCAAGCCGGACACTTCCACGACATATACGGCAAGAATCTATTCGGCCAAAACGCGGAAGGATTCTCTCGCCGTGCGCTGCTCGATGGAGACCAAAACGTTAGCTCTACCATTACCCCAAAGGCTGAAACGCAGGTGGATATAGGATCGACATCGAGACCTTTTAGCAAAGCATACTTTCAAGACTTGTACGGGCTAGACGCCTCCAGCACGCCACGTAGGGCATTGTTGGAAGGAGGTGATTACGCGACGGAAAATCATTCGCACGACGACTACGCCGCTGTTGCACACACGCACGACGACGCCTACGCCCCTATTGCACACACGCACGACGACTACGCCTTGACTACGCATACTCACGATGACTACGCCTTGACTACGCATACGCACGATGACTACGCCTTGACTACGCATACTCACGATGACTACGCCTTGACTACGCATACTCACGACGACTACGCCTTGACTACGCATACGCACGACGACGCCTACGCCGCTGTTGCACACGCGCACGACGACGCCTACGCCCCGGTTGAACACACGCACGACGAATACGCCTTGACTACGCATACGCACGATGACGCCTACGCTCCTATTGCACACACGCACGACGACTACGCCTTGACTACGCATACGCACGATGACTACGCCGCTGTTGCACACACGCACGAAGATTACGCCTTGACTACGCATACGCACGACGACTACGCCTTGACTACGCATACGCACGATGACGCCTACGCTCCTATTGCACACACGCACGACGACTACGCCTTGACTACGCATACGCACGATGACGCCTACGCTCCTATTGCACACACGCACGACGACTACGCCTTGACTACGCATACGCACGATGACGCCTACGCTCCTATTACACACACGCACGACGACTACGCCTTGACTACGCATACGCACGATGACGCCTACGCTCCTATTACACACACGCACGACGACTACGCCTTGACTACACACACGCACGACGACTACGCCTTGACTACGCATACGCACGATGACGCCTACGCTCCTATTGCACACACGCACGACGACTACGCCACAACCGGGCACACGCACGACGACTACGCCTTGACTACGCATACGCACGATGACTACGCCTTGACTACGCATACGCACGACGACTACGCCTTGACTACGCATACGCACGATGACGCCTACGCTCCTATTGCACACACGCACGACGACTACGCCACAACCGGGCACACGCACGACGACTACGCCTTGACTACGCATACGCACGATGACTACGCCTTGACTACGCATACGCACACTGGGTTCGCCCCGACCAACCACACGCACGACGATGCCTACGCTCCTATTGCACACACGCACGACGACTACGCCACAACCGGGCACACGCACGACGATGCCTACGCTCCTATTGCACACACGCACGACGACGCCTACGCTCCTATCGCACACACGCACGCATGGAATACCATCACGGGCAAGCCCACTTTTTTCAGCGGCTCGTACAACGACTTGACGGACCGGCCTGACATAGAGGAAATTGTCGAGGTACAACTCCTGGCCGCTGGAAATGATTATGCACTTGAAAATCATACACACAACGAGTACGCCTCGACTGGACACACACACGCGGAGTACGCCACTGTCACACACACGCACACTGGGTTCGCCCCGACCAACCACACGCACGACGACTACGCCTTGACTACGCACACGCACGACGACGCCTACGCCGCTGTTGAACACGTGCACGACGACTACGCCTTGACTACGCATACGCACACTGGGTTCGCCCCGACCAACCACACGCACGACGACTCCTACGCTCCTATTTCACACACACACGATGACTACGCCACTACCGGACACACGCACAATGAGTACGCCTTGACTACGCATACGCACACTGGGTTTGCCCCGACCAACCACTCGCACAGTGAGTACGCCCCGATAAGTCACACGCACACTGGGTTCGCCCTAACCAACCACTCTCACAGTGAGTACGCCCTGACTACGCATACACACACTGGGTTCGCCCCGATAAGTCACACGCACGCATGGAATACCATCACGGGCAAGCCCACTTTTTTCAGCGGCTCGTACAACGACTTGACAGACCGGCCAGGGCCTGTGACGTGGCTGGACCTGGATCGGCCCTCATGGACGAACTATATATCACTGGGGGGTACCACAGACACCGTGACAATCGGGGGGAATAAATTTCGGTGTGGCCTGTTGATCCCGAACGGCCAAGGCGTGTATGACCTCGGTGACCCCTACGCCCGGTGGCGGCGCTTTTACGCGGAGGAAATATACGCCGACAAGGGAATCGACGCGGGCAACAATCGCATCACGAACGTCGCACCACCGGTAGGTTACTACGATGCTGCAACGAAAGGGTACGTTGACGAAGCCATACCAACGTGGATTGGGAAAATTTCGTACGATGATATCGGGCAGTTCATGGAGCCAGTGCAGCCCTCAAATTTCGACCTCGTATTGCACGACTCGCTCACTCCGTCGGCGGACTCGACGTTCAATCTTGGGCAAAACCTGAGGCGATTTTTATTTGGCTACTTCCAGCGCGTGCGCCTGGGGGAAAACGATCCGTACTATGACGACGAGGCTATCACATATGAATTCCTTCGGTCCTACGTAAGTGAAAACGCGCAGGGTGCATCGTCATGGAGCGGGATAAGCGAAAAACCGGCGTGGGTCGACAAAATTTCGTATGACAACAATGTTGACCCGGAAAATCCTTCAAATTATGACATAGTTGTGAGCGACAGTATCATTCCGGCCGGTCTTTATAGTATTGGGCGTGATAACAGGCGATTTGTTTACGGCTACTTCCAGCGGGTGCGTGTTTCTGAATCGCCGTACGAAGACGATGAGGCAGTACCGCTCCAATTCATGCGCGATTACGTCGCAGCGAATGCGATGTGGTCGGATTGGAGCGACATCAGAGGAAGACCGGACTGGACGAACACATTCAGTGGCGACACAACTACGGTGAGCGTAGGAAGTAATCTGGTTCCGAACGCCTCCCAACTCGATATAGGAAGAGTGTCCTTGCCGTGGAGGCACATTTATTGCTCATATCTAACTGTATATAGCTATGCATACTTCAGTGGAACGCGTATCCAAGGTTTAGGCGCCCCGATAAGTGACACCGATGGTGCCACAAAGAAATATGTGGATGACACCGAAACGGACACGAGATCATACGTGGACGCACAAAAACAGGACCTGTTGAGTCAAATTAGCACATTATCAACACAAATGGGCCACATCATCAGCATCCTAGCGGCCGAGATGAGAGAGGAGGAGATCCCGTTCAGAGTAATCTACAGCGAGGATGATAACTCAAAAATGCTTACGGTTGGTCAGGCGAGGGCATTGCATTTCATTTTTCCTGCCTCGCTCCAGAACCACACTGACCTTATTACGGAAGTAAAGCTCACCTTTTCATGTCGAAAATCGACGGGCTTTATATTTCTCAAGGGTCGAAGCACCACAAGCCTAAGTTGGGACATGACCGGCACTGATCTATTGGTACAGGAATCGTTTCCAGCCTTTGGTTTGTCTACCGGCTCATTGGATGAGATACTGAACGTCAAAGTTACACTGCGTGTTACGATCGCTTCTAATGTGTTTACTGTGGCTTCTACAACTGTCAAGGTGCGTGACCGTTTGGAACAGGATTTCACCATGTTTATGTAGCTAAGTTATGAACGCCGGCGCCTCGTTTTCTGCTGTTGGGCCGACTCCGCTGCCCTCCGCGTCGGGACACGCTTGCGCACTGGGCGTTGGCCCGCCAAGCCGCGGGCGGGCGGCGGGGAAGCTGGCTTGGGTGGTGAGGGTTTTTGCTTGCGAGCTCGCTTTGCAATCGGGGGCGCTCGGGCGCTGAGCGCATTGACCGGCTGCTTCTTGGCGCGGGTGGGGGCGCTCGTTGTGGCTTTGGCGTTGCTTTCCCGGCGCTCCTCCAACCGCTCCTCTTCCTCAGCCTCATCCTCTTGCACGGGTGGCAAGGCTCCCGTCGGGAGCATGGTCTTCGACTTGGTGGCTAGGTGGCTATCGAGGCTGTCAAACGTCTTGCGCAAATAGCCGATGTTGACGTCGCTCGCGTGGTTGAAGAAGCCGGCGATCTGTTCGCTGATTTGCGTGGCGGTGAGCGACGGCTTGCGGCGGGACATCTCGCGGTGCTTCCAAGTCACTTGGGCATGGCGCACGTCCAGCGGGGTGACGGAGGTGTCGATGAGGCGGCCGTTGTTGAGTTGCTTGAAAATAAGGCCGGCGGCGGTGAATGCCTTCTTCACCTTGGGACCGGCGGGGAGAGGCAGCCCGTCCTTCTTGCGGCCGATACCTACCAGCCACTTGCGGCCGGCCTCCGGGTGGCCCGGCGCGAGCGTCTCGTCCACGGCGGCCTTGATGTCGGGGTGCTGAGAGAGCTTGAAGGAGTAGGGCGTGCCGAAGCGGCTTTTCCCAGTTTTGAAATGCGCGACGTATATTTCGCCGGTGTTGCGGTTGTACCAATCGTCCCGGGAGGGGTCGCCGACCGCCGGGTCGAAGCGCCGGCCGTCGTCGGCGCGTATCTCGATGCCCCCGAGGTTGTCGCGCAGCCCGAGCAGCTTCACCTGCAGGAAGGCTGCCAGCCAGGCGGTGGAGGGGCCGAGCGCCGTCTTGATGCGCGGGAGGTAGCGGACGAGCATCTCATAGCTCGGGACGGCGTGGAGGTCGCTTTTCGGCTTGTTGCCCTGCACTTCCTTATCAGCCTGAAGGGCTTGCATCAAGCCGACCTCGCCCTCGCCGAAGGTGCCTCGGTAGGCCTGGAGGACGTCCGTCCCGAGGGAGTTCCGGAAGGCGCCCCACGCGCCGAAGGTGGTGGCGATGTGCCCGAGCTTCACCGAGTACGTCTGCGTGACCTGCTTGAGCGCCGTCGACTTGGTGCGCGCCCGGGAGCGCGCGCCGGCGACGGAGGTTGCCACCGCGCCGCTGGACACCTCCTCGTCCTCGTCGTCGTCGCGGCCGGCCACCGCCCCGACGGCGCTGTCCACCGCGGTGGCGTCGGCCTGCACCTGCACGTCGCTCTTTGAGTACCGGGCGCGCAGCCACGCCATCACGCGCTCCGCGTCGCGCAGGACCGGGACGGCGTTGTCCTCGGGCTGCGCGCCCGCCATATCCTCGCGCAGCTGCCGGAAGGTGCGGCGCACGGCGTCGAGGTAGCCGCGGGAGTAGTTCTCCGCCACGAGCTGGCCGTCGCGCATCACCTTGCGTGCGCTGTTGGACCCCATGTTGTGCTTCTGCACGGCGGCGCTCCAAAAGCTGTCGATCTGCGCCCACGTGATTGGCGTGTTGGTGCCCTTCTCCGGAGTGTCCTCAAGGCACTGAGGGTAGTCGGGGCGGGGCGGCGGCACCGGCGCCGGGGCGACCTGCACGCGCGGGAGGTTGATGGCCGGCAGCGGGGTCGCGTTGGCGTACACCTTCCGCAGGTCAACGCCGTGGATATGCTCGAGAACTTGGCGGAAGTTGGCGTCCATAGAGCGAATGCGGTTGACCTCGCGCTCGCCCCAGCGGTAGGCGGCTAGCGTCTTGGCGTTGGGCTTCTTTCCCTTGAGGATGCTGCGAATATTCGCTTTGAGGCGCTGCTCCTCGGTGTTCGCGGCGTAGTGCGCCTTGGCGCGCGCGCGCTTGGCCTCGGGCGAGTCTGGCATGTCTGCGGGCTTCTTGACACCACAGGAGATAATATTTTTCTGTCCCGAACGCGGCTGAAACGCGCGGCAGGAGAAAATAATTTCTCTTCTTGGGGGAAACAAAGCGAGCGATGGCGTCCTCCGAGTATGTTGAGCGGCTGACCGCCGGCGAACTTATGCGCATAGCAAAGGTACACTTGCTTTACCTCGAAAAGGACCGGGAGCGGAGCCGCCGCTACTACCAGCGCAACGCGGATGCACGGAAGGCCACCAACCTCGAACGCTACCACCGAAAGAAAGCGCAGAAGCGGGCGGAAGCGCAGGCGCAGGCGCAGGCAGAGGAGTCCGCGTAAACGCAGGTGCGTTTGAGACGGCCGCAAATTATTTTCTCCGGGGTATTATAAATCATCAGCCATGGCTCTCTCCGTCAAGCTCGTTTCCCTCAACAACTGGAATAACGTGGAGTCGGTTGCGCCCGACGCGCTCGCCGAGAAGCTCCACGCTGACAACGTCCTCCGCGAGCTGCTCGAGGACGACGTCGAGACAAAGCTATTTCTGGACTATGAGGAGTACCACGACGCCGAGCCGCCGGCGGAGGAGAAGCGCCGCATAGCGGACTACGTTCAGTATCAAACGGCGTTGCTGAAGCGTTTGCTTACTGAACTCCCGGGTGGGGATATGCAACTGTCGTACAAGATCGCTACTCGGCATGGCGCGACGCCCGACGGCCGCTACAAGCTGTCCTTCCGCCCCTTCTTCTCCGGCCTCGCCGTGCCCTTCACGACGATCCCGCGGCTGCTGGACGCGGCGTACGCGAACTACCCGAACAACCGCATCCAGTGGGACATGTCCGTTTACTCGCGGCGGCGGCTGCTAGCGTGCGTCAACGGCCGGAAGGACGCGGCGGACGGGCGGCTGCTCACGATGGAGCGGCCGGACGACGATGTGAAGGACTACGTCGCGCAGGTGGTGGAAGACGATTGGGAAGGGTGTGGACCGTCCGCCGTGCCCCCACCAGTCGCGAGCAGCCCGCAGCAGCAGCAGCAGCCCGCGGCGAGCTTAGCGGACGTCGCCGTGTTGCTGCCTCTCATCAAGCGGTCGGACGACCGGGAGCGGTGGATGCGCGTGGGGTTCGGGACCGGCAACGCGTGCGGGCTCTCGGCGGGCGGACTGGAGTTGTACAAGGAGTGGTCGCGCGGCTGCCCGGCAAAGTTCGTCGAACGCGAGTGCGAGAAGATGTACATGTCGGCCAATACCGAGCGCGGCGCCTCCGTCAACATAGGGAGCCTCCACCGCTTTGCCCGCACAGACTCGCCGGAAGAGTACCGAGCGGCGATGGCCGCCCTCCGGCCTAGCCACGCGCCGGGCTCGGAGTTCCCCTTCGCCGTGCCCCCGGAGAAAGCTGCGGCGCCGGCGAAGGAGCCGGCGGCTTGGTCGATGGCGGCCTCCTCCACGCTCAAGAGACTTGACGACGTGCAGGCGACGTACGCCTTTCTCGAGTGGCTTGAGGACAACGGCTACCGCGCGGTGACATGCAACGGGACGCTGTACGTGTACGACCCCGCGGACGGCTGCTACCGCGACCGGACGAACATGGATGGGTTTCGCAAGCTCATCGAAAGGGCGACGGCCTACGTCGGCGTGCACGCGCGCTTCGTGACCATGATCCGCCGGGTGATGGACCTGATCCGCGATTTCGTAAAGGATGACCCCCGCTTGTTGATTGACGCCGAGGTGTCGGGCAAGGGCCGCGTCGCGTGGAACAACGGTGTGTACGACCTCCGCACGCAGACGTTGCTGCCCTTCTCCCCCGACATTGTTGTCTTCTACAAGCTAAGTCACGACTACCCGACGACCGACGAGGCCCGGAGCAAGGTGGAGGCGGTTGTCGCCGAGGTCCGCGAGCGCATAGTGGACCGGCTGTGGGGCGACAACGCGGAGTTCGTCCTTCAGAGCACCGCCCGGAGCTACGCCGGCGCCGTGGAGGACAAGCGCTTCTTCTTCGTCGTGGGCAACGGCAACAGCGGGAAGTCCGGCTGGATGGAGTTGAACGCTAAGGCTTTCGGCGACTACAAGGGCTCGATCGCAAGCGCCAACCTCATCTACTCCGGCAGCAGCTCCGGCGACGCCGCGAAGGCGATGTCCTGGATGGTGGCGGCCCGGAACCACCGCCTGCTGGCCACCTCGGAGCTGAAAATGGGGCCGGGCATAAAGATTGACAACAACACCATCAAGGAGCTCTCCAGCGGCGGCGACACCTTCTCCGGGCGGCAAAACCACCGGGACGAGATGCAGTTCAAGATGCAAGGGACGGCGTGGGCCTTCGCAAACGACATGCCCGAGATAATGAACCTCAAGACCGACGACGCCACCCAAAACCGGGTGGTGTTCATCGAGATGACGGAGCGCTACCTGCTCGGCGAAAAGTACGAGGCCTTCAAGCACCTGAGTTGCGTGCACAAGGGCGACCCATGTATTGGTGACTTCATTCAGCGCGCGGACGTGGCGCCGGCTTTCGCGTACATGATTTGCCACGCCTACGTCGACCAACGCCCGGCTTTGACGCCGTCTATCGTCGAGTACACGAAGATGTGGTGCCAAGGGGATGAGGACGCGGTGGAGGGGGTGAGCGATTGGCTAACGCTAGGTAACCCGGGCGACTTTGTGAGCTGCCGGGAAATTGCCGCCGCCGCGAAGGAGCGCGGGCTAGACATCTCTAGCACCAAGCTCGGCACCATCATTAGGACCGAGCTCGGCGTCACTTCCGCTAAGAAGTCCATCAATAACAAAAAAGTGCGCGGCTACTCGGGGCTTCGCATCGTGAGCGACGACAGCTTATTCCGCGAGTAAATGCGTGAGTGCAAGGAGTCGGCGCGGGAGCATTTGGGTTTTGGAAATGAAATTTAATTAAAAGACCTCGTAAGACAAGTGAAATTTCCATGCTTGGTGGTGTTTAAAAACACCGGTAAAGCATTGACGACCTGCAAGCACACCAAGCAATAGTTACGGTCCTTCCTTCGCGAAAATAGACAAGGGGCGGGGCGGGGCGGGGCGGGGCGGGGCGGGGCGGGGCGGGTGAATTCCGTCCTTGGTGGTGACGACGACCTGCAAGCACACGTTAGCAAATCATGACATGCAAGCATTCAACGAGTCGGGCCGAAGCCACACGCAATACCCGAAGGTAGGGATCCCGAAGACACTCGTCCTAGTGCAAGTAACCCCGTGGCCGAAGCCACACCGGAATTATTATCTTGCGGACGGACGAGCTTGCCTTGCTCGCTACGATGCCTCCCTAGCGACCCCGGGGATCTCGGGTTGGGCACGGGGAGATTCCTATAGAGCTTGAAGGTGTGAGCGGAATTGTGGCGTGCGCGGCGTTTTTATAGGCGGGGCGGGCGGGGCGGGCGGGGCGCTCGATCGGGGGGCACTCGCGTGTGTCGCTAATCAAAGTACTGTCGCTATGTACTGTCGCTAATTTCAATCTGTCGCTATGTACAGTCGCTAATTTCAATCTGTCGCTATGTACAGTCGCTAAGTACAGCGGCGTGCTGCGATATTAAAATCCTCCTCCTCGGCGGTGGTGTGAGTGGTTGCGGTCGGCGGAGGCGGAGGCGGTCCGGCCGGCCGGCCGGCGGTGCAACCCGGTACTGTGCGGAGGCCCCGGTGTGGTTTGAGGTGTTGCGTTAGCAACGGGCATCGGTACTCTTTACTTATTTTTTTGCGAAAAAAAAGAAGAGTACCAGGGTACCGAGTACCAGGACGTTTTAGAAGTTTGCTATGTTTTTAGAGTAAGGTCCCTATAGCTATATAAGAAATAAACAGTTTTGCTGGAGTACTTGGTACTCGGTACCGTCCTCCCCGGTGTGGAGCGAGCGGTAGAGTAAGCACCGGTACCGGTGCCATTTAGCGACAATTATTAGTACCCTTTCGGAGGGTACCGGGTTGTTTTTGGGGGGGAGTGGGTTGGGGATGGGGCGTTGCGGCAGCGCATGTCGGTCGGCCGACAGCCTGGAGGGGGCGTTGCGGGGTAGCAGTACGGGGACTTGCCGGGCAGTCGTCCGAGAGTTCGGCAGTACGGGTACGGGCTGTACGGGACTTGCCGGGCAGTCGTCCGAGAGTTCGGCAGTACGGGTACGGGCAGTACCGGACTTGCCGGGCAGTACGGGACTTGCCGGGCAGTACGGGACTTGCCGGGCAGTCGTCCGAGAGTGCGGCAGTACGGGTACGGGCAGTACGGGACTTGCCGGGCAGTCGTCCGAGAGTGCGGCAGTACGGGTACGGGCAGTACGGGACTTGCCGGGAAATACGGGTACTGGCAGTACGGGACAGAAAAGAATTTATTAAAAGAATTTGAATTCAAATTTTTAGAAAATAGTTTTTTAGAAATTATTATTTATTATTTGGGGACAGAAAAGATACAGGAATCTCATAATAGTTAACCCGCGAGGACGCCGACGTGTTCAGTTCAGAAAAGCTTGATCAATGCGCCCTTTCATACCTGTATGCCCCTCTATAGTAATCTAGGGGGCTTTTTGGGGTGCATTTTCATACCAGTCGTGACTTTTTCACGCACGTCCGCGCCTCGCAGTACGAATTGAGCGCCCAGAGCGTCGTAGTGCGCAAGGCCGACGCACTCGCTGTAGTTTGTCTCCCAATTGGGTCGGAAGAAACGGATCACACGCTCCACCTTGCTGCGCTTGGCCGCAAGCAGAATCTCTCCACTGTGAGCAGAGGCAAGCAACGCAGGTGTGAGGCCGACTTTCCCCTTATTGATTCGACACGACGTGCTACTGCAGTTCGTATATCTCCTGAACGCCGCGCCGCGCCAACCCGTTAATAACACACGCCAAAGTCCGCTCTTCGCATAATCGCTATCACCTTTCACTCCGCAGAACAAATTTGCTCGACTTCCCGTTGCCTTTCTTTCTCCAGCGCTCCACAGAGCAGCGCGTCCACACTCCCGCGGGCTGAACAGGGAGATAAGAAGGGAGCATGAAACACTTAAGCCGCGTGACCGGTGCTGAGACAAAAGCGGGTGAACTGTATGATAATACAATGGCTTGGTTGAGTCACTGTTTGTCGGTGACTTACCGCCGAAGTGCGACTGAAAGAGGGAGTAAAGCATTCCTGCGGCCGCAGCAAGGGCGACGCGGGGGAATCAAAGGCGACCGGCTGTCCCAGCCTACCCCTGGCCAAGTGGCCTGGGGTCAACGCACCAGAGATGCTGCCCTGTGGTGTTAGCACCGCCAGGCCGGCTGGTGAGGCGGGCGACAACGGCTCTCGGGTCTGCCGGGCACCACAACACGCCACGACACATTCACACAGTCAGACTCGTCGAGATAACTTGGTGTAACGCGCCTGACCCACTTCGACATTAACGCAAGCGGAATCTGTGTATTAGGCGGACAGACGAGACTACCTTTCCGCTTCCGGACCAGGTGTCCAGGTGCTTCAAGTTCTTCCAAGCGCTCTTGAAGCCGCTGGGACTGTCTGTCCCGTTGGAAGAGGGTACCAACGGCTGTTCTTCCCCCTGCTGCTGCCGTTGCTGTCGTACTGCCGCTCTTTTCGCTTCTCCCTCCTCGTTTGAATTTGCCGAGTCCACTGCCTTTCTACCTGGCGATGGGACGGGCAACGCGTAGTCCCGAGGAGTCACCATCGGTTGGTACTTCTCCCGCAGTGAGCCCACCACCGCCACTTCCTCCTCGTCGTCATCCTCCGAGTCGTACAAGTCTGGGTTAGCCCTGTCGGGGCTCAAGTGCGCGGGGAGTGCGCCCAGTGAGAGCGGGGGCACAACGGATGTCGAAGACTTGGCCCGCTCCTTGGCGCGCTCGATGGCGGCCTCCAACTCCGGACCCTTGCTTTCCGGCTCCAAAAGCGCCAGCGGGTTGGTAAAAGTCCACCCACTCATTCCAGAATGTTCAACCACCGGTACTTGCCGTTTGTTATCAACACCCTTGCTACCCCCGAACCTGAACTTCCGCACGAGAGATGACGACGACCCCTCAGCTTCCCCCCCCCGACGCGGCTTCCCCCCGCTGACGGGGTTAATATTCGTGGGTGGATTCAAGTGAGCGGGCCGTTCCTGCGCGTCAACCATCGCTGCCGCTTTTACAGACGCTATTCGCTGCTGCTCGTCCTCCATCGTGCGCAACCCGCGAGAAGTGAGAGGCGCGACGCGGTTGTTCGCCAGAGCATCTTCGAATGCATGGTTCGTGAACATCCACGCCTCCGGCTGGGAACGGTCCGTGTCAGACCCTGTACTGTTCCCCAACACGGGAGCCATTCTGTGCTCGGCACCTTTGGCGAAAACGGTACGCAGGTACGTGTGAAATAAATTAGCAAGTATCTAGGATATCATTACGTCGGTCTTGTTTACAAAGAAGAGGTCGGACTACGTCATTGTCAGATTATGAAGGGGTTGAAGGCGTTTTACAGATTTAGAGTAGAGCATCGCGGGCGCGTGACGTCGTGAACACCCCCCCAACCCCGCCGCGCGCGTACCGAACGACCAACCATACACTGATATACGCCTCCTCAGTGAAGCATGCATTCATTATTGAGAAGGTGTGCGGCAAGAGGCATTGCGGATTTTTGAGCGGCAAAGTAACCGAAGTGAACCAGGACCCGGGGCAGAGAGACGCGCACGGTTATCCGACTGCAGCACATAAAAAACCGGGGGGTCAAAAGTCATGACCTCGTGACGGTAGTTCCAACAAGGATACCAAATGGGCTGATCAATTCCAAAATTCATGCGTGTCTCCGAGCCTATCGACCGCCTCACTTACTATGTGGGGAAGGTAGCGGCGAATCTTGGAGTGAATAGATGACATGTTTCTGGAGCGGCGGTGCTACTGGTCGGGTCTGTCGTTAATCCGTCCGTGCCTATTTGACAGACTTAGCGATGGATTTAGCCACGGGTGGCGTACCGGGTGTGCTGCTGTGTGGCAACCTTGCCGTGCTCCACCTAAGGCGCTGGCTCTTCTTGTTGGCTGTTTCGGAAGGAGCTGACGCCCTTTTTTCCAGTTTACTGCTGCCACAGGTCACCGGCCGAGTGGTGGACTTGTCGGTAATTGGCCCCGTCACGGTGCCAGTCCCGGAGATGCAAAACCCGCCCACTGCGTCATAATTCATATGGGTTGCCACCAGAACACCAGATATGAAATTTAATACATTATGCTAGTATTGACGAATACCCTATGAGATGAGAATAGGGTGTTTATTGGTCTTTTCTACAGCACGTCATGGCTGTAGCCTGTACATTACAAAACGCAGTTATAGACTACAGTACTAAATGCAGCTCAGTATAAGTTCCGGTTGTATTTCGGATTTAATTCGTATCTAGGTCGGCTTTCTTCGACGAGCCCGTTCATCGTCGACCTACGACGCCCCGGGCCGGCGGGTCAGGCAATCGTTCCTAAAAATCGACCTCCACATTTAACAGCTGCAACACTATTTTCAACGACACGCTTCGATATACACTTGACGAAATTTGAGTCCCGCTCAACCCGTTTTGTAGCCCCCGGGTAAGACAATTCAGGCGGGCGGTACTATTGTTAGGCGGCCGGCACTTTTGTCACATAGAAACTGTCGTCGACGAATCAAAGATCGAATAGCAGTTATTTTACCTCAGCATCCCGTGACACTCCAAGAGCTGTTTCAACAATTTCGAGCGATCGACAGGATGACTGTGACTATGAAGGAGATGGAGGCGCGCCTACTAGCGACACTGAATCGTGACGACGCCCCAGAGGAGGTTAAGAGAAGGGCCGCTATCGAGCTCATAAAGCTCGCGGCTTCTTCGAGAGAAACGCGCCAGGATGACGGAGCGGCGGCCCTGCGTCGGCACCAACATGCCGTCGAAAGAAATGAAGAGACACCTCGGGCTGATGCTTCGCAGACGAGTCCCACGGGCGTCACGCCCCCCAGCAGCCCCGCAAAGTTCAGCAGGCACGCCTTGTGGCGGCTGCGAGAGAGGCAAAGCGCGACGATGGGGGGCTCCTTTTACCGCCGCTACACCAGCAGCAAATAAACAGCCCTCCCGTTGGCCTTAACGCTCAAGACGGTCTCATACACTGTGTCCAGCTGCACACAGCCCTCCCATACGCACTCAAGGATTCGTTGCCTTTATCACGATGTAATAAACTGTCGAGGCGAAATTACAGCTCTGCTCCACAACAACACAACCTCCGTCGGAGTCCTCTTCTTCCAATTTCACAACGTTCGACCAATAAAACAGACGACAGGAGAAACAAATAGATACACTATATAGGAAAAAAGTTCGCCACAGATACAACTTACAGGATCGCTGGCGTTACGGCCAGTGAACCAGGTTTCGAGGAAGAAGGGAAAAAGGGCGGAATAAAAATAGCAACTCGAAACTATGCCACCACCACAGTAAACCAGGCACCGCTCGGCTACTCGTCCGCCCCTCCTCTCTCCAATTCCGTGTCCTCGTCCATGGAGAGGTCTATAATTTCAGAGGTATAGAACGGCGCAAACAGGTCTGGCATGCCGCCATCGATACGGGCGGTCCCGCGCCTTATGGCCTCCGTCTGTTGACACCGCAGCAAAGCGATGCACCAATCAGTGTCTCCCCCACTCCCTCCACGAACACATACACGTACGCACACAGCCCGCCCTCCATACATACATACACACGCGCTCTGTCTCCGTCTATCTCTCGCTTCATTTCACGTACGTAACTCCAGTCGCCATATGCGGTGAGTGACACTGTCCCCTATTCCTTTCGACATCCCCACACACCTGTTCTGATAGGAGCTCCTGCACCCGACGCTGGACGGCAGTGGTGATCTCTGCGAATGGGCGATGGTCACGGTTTGGGAGGATCAGGGGTCACACAGCCAGTCAGGAAAGAAGCGATCGAAGAGAATCTGGGCGGACTGCTGCCAGGGGTTGAGGCTACATCGATGTTTCGAAGCAACAGTGGGATACCTTCTGCTTCAAGAAACAGGGGACTAGCTGCTCTGCCCTCGTCCCCTTCCTGCTCGGTAAACACCGTCAGTCACCCCATCCATCTCCAGAAAAAGAGCACCCACGGATGGTGTGTCCTGATACGCAAAGCGATGTGGACCCACCTGCTGAGGGCTCCTGGCAGCTTCCTTTCCCGGCCTCTGAAGCCTCTGCCGCTTTCGTTGCGGCGACTCCATTCTTCGACTAGGTCCTTTGAATTCAGTCAGGCAGTTTACTCAGGCACGGTTTTTACAATTTTGTTAGATATGCAGGAGAGGCAACTCGTTTGTAGAGATACCCGTTGCATTCCACATCGGAGGGAACCGAGAAAGGGGAGAGTACTTGGGAGATGAACAACTGAGTTTTGATGTGACTGATGAAAGGCTAGCTCCCGAAACAATTTGTCATTTGCGCTTTGTATCCCTGTCTCTCCTCGAGGTATGAGTTGGGGAGGAGGAGCATACCTGCTGCTTGTGAGGATGATCCTGCCCCGTTTCTAGCTGCATCCCTGAGAGCGTGGCGCCAATTTGATGCCAGCTCCGAAAAGTAACGCTCCGCTGCTCCACAATACCTGCATCCCCCAGGCACACACACTGTCACCTCCCTCTTACATAGCCAAACACAATCACACCATAAATACACACACACACACACACACACAATATCAAATACAAGAGCGCACACATACACAAGCACGCACACAGCCATACACACAAACACAAAGCCACGCACACATAACCAAACATAGACAGCCAAACACAACACAAACACATCGTCAAACAAAGCCAAACACACACAAAGCCACACACACATACACACACACAGAGGCAAACGTACATACCCAAAAACAAACACACACGCACATAGCCAAAAAAACACACACGTACATAGCCAAACACACACACACACACACATACACACACACGAAGACAAAAACAAACCAGTGCCAAGCATGCACAAGCATGGAGTGAAGTGAACAAGAAATAGGAAAAGCACGACTCACCATCTCAAACAAAGGCGCTCGAGTTCCAGAAATGCGACCAGGTCATGTCGGATATCCAAATGACTAAGAAGAGCGTTCGCTCCCAGCTGGCAAGGCAGGCGAGAAGCAACCTTGAGCTCACCCCTCCCCCCCCCCGGCGCCTTTGACAATTGCGAATCCCGCAGCAGAGCATAGCAAAGGGTGGGCTATCAATGCACAATTCAAACCTGGCGCAGGACATTCGAGCCGTGAAATCGCAGCTGTGAACACAATAGGGGGAGAAAGGGGGGGGGGGGGAGGTCAGGGTTACGAATGTCGGCGGTGGGCACATTATCAGCGAAGTTGAGCATTGAAGCTCAAAGCGAAGTGAAAGAGACAGGGAGAAGGCAGCGCAGCGGGCGGGCCCACCCATAGATCTTCAGGCGATTGATCCACCAGGGGGACCGCACGTGATTGGGCTTCCGCTAGAGACTGTGCCACTGCGGATCATCACATAAGTCTTATGGCTGGAGCCTACGCTGACGACGTGGGAATATGGGTGAAATCCTAAATGCTGTAATGCAGGTGCGCATGCATGTATGTGTGTGTTTGTGTCCTGTGCCTGAGTGATCTTTCAGTGTGCGCATATGTGTGTGTGTGTGTGTGTGTGTGTGTGTGTGTGTGTGTGTGTGTTTGTGTGTGTGTGTGTGTGTGTGTGCGTGTGTCTATCAGGGTGCTTGTGAGTGCGCGTGCCTTCCTGTGCAAAGTTTGTTTCTAAGCGTGTATCTGTATGTTACCACATATGGTCCGTACATGTGCGCGCATGTGTGTGTGTGTGTGTGTGTGTGTTTCCGCGTACGTATGCATTAAAGTGCTTGCTTCTTCTGCATGGATTTATCTTGGTGCCTTTGTGTTTTGCGTGACTAAGCTGTAGGAGGGGAGCCAATGGGGTCCTGCAGCCATAAAAATTGCAGAAGCAAGGGCTGTGGCACATACTTGCCGCACTGTGAGCGGCGATCTCCGCCTCATTCTCCTTGTTACGTGCCAACCAAACCTGCGCAGCCTCTGCCCAATCTCTGCGAAAATAACATAAGCCGCGTGAACTTCTCTTCCCTCCTCTCAGTCCGCCCACCCCCCCCCCCCCCCTCTCCCCATCCCACCCCCCCACACCCCCTTCCACTCACACATAGTGCAGTGGGTGGCCTCACTCTGCAGTCTCCTGTGGCTCCACCTCCTCTAAGGCATTCCGCGCGCTGTGCTCAGGCACTTTGCCGGCAAGAAGGAGCTGCAGCGCTTCAGCATTGCGGGCCTGAATATCTTCCGCATTAACCACTGCCCCGCCGTCAAACACCACCTCCTTCTCCGCCACCTCCCCTACGCCTTCCCCTCCCCCACCACCCCCTGCCGACCGCGCCAACCCTTGGGCAACAGCCATCGCCGCCGCCTCCCTCGCACACTTTCTGAGCTCCTCCGCCCCATCCTCATCCTCATCCATATCGTCATTGTCATCCTTATCCGCATCTTCACCATTACCACCACCACCCCCCACAGCTGGTGCCCCATCCTCATCAGCAGGCCCATCCCTCTCAACAGCTGCATGCGCCGCGGAGCCTGCCGCCTGCTCAGCCCCCCTTTCACCTCTTCCAACTGAACTCCGCCCGCCATGATCGCAGCCCTCCTCAGCTGCTGCGCCGCGCGGTGAGATACCCCCAAACTGCGGTGCCTGTGGCTTGCAAGTATGGGGAAGACAGTCACGCGACAGCCAAATGATGAGCATGGGTAGGGTGCGCTTCATCTCGTGCACTAATGCACACAGACAAAAGGGAGACACAGGGAGGGGTGTTGCTAGGGTGGAGAGGTAGAAAAAGGAGAGGAAGAGAGGAACGGAGGTCAGCGGGAGGTTTGTTGGAGGAAGGGGGGGGGGAGCGTTGGAGAGTGGGTTAGGCCACACATTTGTATCAGGGGCTGATGCTGGCTCCGCCGTGGCCCGCCTTTTACGGGAGCTCGTCTCACCGGTCTGTTGGCCTCGCTGCGACACGCTGTTCTCCTGGACCATCCGTTCCTGAGCACAGCACAGCCACATCTGCGCCCTCTCCGCCCACTCCCTGACCGTCGCGGAAACGGCGATGAGGAGGGTCAGACCGCGCCCGTCCAGCTCAACCCGAGTCACGGCACAGAGGCGGGCATACTCACAAGAAGTCGAGATTACCGGCTTCCGCGGTGGCGTATAGAGCCTTCAGAGCCGAGTCCGTGGGCAGTTGCGCCTCGTCCTGGAGCAGGGACAGCGCTTGAGCCTGCGCCTCGCTTCGCGGGGAGAGCGCCCCCGGGTCCACCTCCGCCTCCGCCTCATCGTCATCGAATATCTCGATGACGTCCTCCTCCACCTCTACCCACCCGACCCCTGACGCCCGGTGCCCCTGCGACGTCGAGCCCTCGGCTGTGCCCGCATGAGACGTCCCTCCGGCGTGACCCGCTGTGCCGAGCTCAGCTTCCGGCGTGTTGAGGGCAGCGCTACCCCCCGACCGCCGTCGACTGGGCGGCGCAACCCTCGCCATGTCTACAGAGAATTAATTGGGAAAGCTGCGCCTCCCCAGTCGCCGAGGTCCGAAGGGCACCAGCGACTTAGAGGGCGTTTCTGTCCGTCGTCGAATAAGCGAAGTCGGAATAGGTCGCCAGTGGTGCCGGCCCGGCCCATTTGATGCGCGGGCGGTGCTGCTTTGCGCTTGGAAATACCTTCGAGCATAAATATAGGGTTTTAGGGTTTATATTAAAATAAATGTCGCATCATTTAATTACAAGAGAAACAACATGAGCACGGACAGGGAAAAAGGGACGGATAACATTATGGCAAGAGATAACGGAATCCAGAGCACGGCAAATAAAGAGAGCACTGCATTGTGCATAAACCTAGCGAATTAAACTAAAGAAACTCCTAGGCAACTCCGAGAATGGAGCACGTGGAGGCGGCAAGCGGCGCCTCACACGTCGCTCGAGGAAGCACGGGCTTGCGGCGCTTGCGGCCCATGGTGCGGGTGATGAGCGCCGTGGCAAGAGAAAGCATCCCAGTCGAGGAAGAAGCGGCCTCCACACCGTCTGCGGCGGCGGACAAACCGCGCAAGACGTTGTCCGCGTGAGCAATATGAACGGCGAGAGAGACCTTTCAGCGCCATGAGGCCAACAACTTGCCCACATGCATCCCTTTAGAGGCGACTACCTCCTTGAGTAGCTCCGTCAAGAAAGCCGTGGCGTGGCCGCCGAGAGTACCAAATTCCGTGACTGCAAAGGGAATGAAGCGGATGTCGGGACGACTCCTCACCCCCTATGAGTACTTCTCGAACTTGGTCTTCTTAGCACGGCGTAGAGCGACGTCGGGAGACGGGGGGCGAAAAAAGCCGAACAAACCATAAACCACGGCATCAAGGGCAAGTTTTGAGCCTCGAATGCCGTGATAGTGCAAGACACCCACATGCACGGGAAGGCCGTCGTTGCGGTTGGGGAGTTGAATTAATATCGTGGGATATGTGGGAATCTCGACGCCAACCCCGAGTGCGCCACGAACCTCGGAGATGATTTCCGCAAGGGCCGTCACTAACCAAGAGTGAGCGGTGTGGACCGAAGTATCTCCGCCGCGTCGAGCGAAATGGTCAATAATAACAGTGGCCCACGCATCATTTGACATGTCAACACCCGCCGACGCGAACGCACCCCGCATAGCTTGAACCGAGAGATGGCAAGAAGCACAACTAGTGGGAGGGCGTAGAGTAGAGAGGATGCGGGATGAGGGTAGGCCGAAGATGCGGCATACCGCGACGCAAAAGAAAACTGCGTCGTAGTGCTCAGGGAACTTGTCACGGAGCTCGCTCAGGCGATCCGAAGTAGGCGGGTCCGAAGCCAAAAACGCGAGGGCCCCGTGGCCAAGACGAGATGCAAAACGCCTTGACTCCGGCTGAGCGCGGTTAGAAAACGTGGGAGCGAGCTTCGCGAAGCGAAGCAAGTTGACGCGCTCACTGATGTCGGCTTGTAGCTTTGGAAAGATGTCCGTGACAAACGCAGAAAGGGGTACGAGCGAGGGTAGGCCATCAAGGGACCGGGCAATCTGTTCGTTGTTTGATCGGGTTTCGGCTATGCAGCCTGCGCGAGCCACCGTTGGACGTTGCGGGGGGAGTATCGCTAAGGCTGTGGTTATCAAGGGTTCTGACTCGGCGAGAGCGTGAGAACCGCACGCAACATCTAGGCACGCCCACGACGAAGCGAGTTCTAACGACCACATGGGTTCGTTGTCGCCGCCGTCTCCGTCCGGTGTACCATGTCTGCGGGACACCGTTGCGGTCATAGCAGTCGCTAATCGTCCATACATGGCACCATCGGAACTTCGTCGTTGGAATCCTCGCGCACGCGAGCATCTCGCGTTGTAGGGAAGCGGATAGCAGAGCCCACTGCCAAAACGGCCGCTCCGACATGGGCCGCATCCGCCAAGGCAACCAAGTCCTCCACCCCCATGCCTCCGAAACGTATGGGAAGAGACATCTCGGAGCGAGTGATGCGGGGTAGGCCAGATGCGGGAAGGCCCAATCTCTCAGCCACTACATTTAGGGTGGCATTGTCAGCGCGCTCGAGGAAGGTCAAGACGGTGTCACCGTAGCCCTCGCCCCTGCGAGGACCGTACGAGCAAAGTGTCCGAAGCGGCTGTGTTGTAAGTAATGCTCACTAGTTGGCGCCCGCCGGCGGCGCACCGGCGGCGGCCCCGGAGGGAAGTGTGCTCGCAGGCCCGTCGGCAACTACCTCTACCTCCACGCGGTGTTCGTTGGTAACCCCGTAGCCGTGCTAGGCTTGGCACGTTAGGGGGCTGAACGAGGTACCGGCAGTTGCGATCCGCGGGATTAACAGGTGTCGGCAAGCCATGTACGGAGGGTTATAGAAAACATTATATCCGTACACAAGCACAAGGATCTCCCGCTCGGCCAGTCCTCCGAGCGGAAGATATTTGAACGACGCGGAGTAAGCAACGCACCTCAAAAGAGCGGGGGAGCGCATTGTGGGAGCGGGGGGTAAAAACTGAGACGGAGTATGCCATGTTGTGAGGCATGGGAAGGCGCTTGAGCGTAAGGTGATGATGAGGGAAGGTCACCCGGGGTGGGGCCCATAGGGCGCGACCCGGCGCCACCGCCGGGCGACCGGCCTAAGGGTGGCGGTGGAGGTCGCCGATGACTATGTCCCGGCTGGGACGCCGCGGCGGCCACCCGGGGTGGCATGTGTGTCGCGTCCTATAATAAGTAGAGCACGCGGGGTCGGAGAGGGGCGAGATATGTGGCTTGAGCTACACCGGAAGTCGCCCGAGGTGGCGATGTGGCGTGCCATGGAGTGAAGATTCGTTGCCGACGTGGTGGCCTCCACGATGCCGGTCCTTTGCGCCTCTAGCCTTGCGTTGTTCGTAGTGTGTTTACATATCCCTCCGTAGGGCTACTAATGGACGCATCTGTACGCTAGACTCCAAGGGACTCATGGCCCTCCACCTATGGGTGTTCGCTATAGGTGTTCGCAGCTCATTCGCGATGCGATGCGATGGGTTCATATCCACAATATGTTGCTATCGGGTACCGACTTTTGGCGGTTCTTGGATAAGGCGTACAACTCCGTTCCGGGAAGCGGCGGTTCTAACCCCCCTCATGCCATTCCGTGTGTACATGGATTAACATAGTGGGGAGCCTTGAAGCCCGCGATGGAGACGCTCACGAATAAAGCAAAAAGGTAGTTGGTACCCGAGTACTAATCGCCGCAAGAGTCGAATGGAAACTCCGTCATAAAACGCCGTAGTGATTCGCCAAGTAATAAGAGATGACGAAACCGGCCGGAGGCTGTTCGTTTATTGCGCAAATTACTAGCTGCAACCAAACGGCGAGGGTGTCCACAATCTATTTTGTTGTAGACTCGTGTAGATTAATGGCACATCGCTTGTCATGAAGCTTCCCCGCTGAAAACTTGGTACTGGCAGAGTCGAAGTATCTTAGTAGTTCCCCGATGTCAGGGTGAGCACCGTCCGGCAGTTTACATAGGAGTTTTCACTTTGTGGAAGTACCGCGTTGTGTTTCTCTTGTTATGTGGTAGAGGAGGATTCCACCGGTTGGTGTACACAAAAGGTCACCTGATTGGCACTCAACTCCTGCCCCCCCGAGACAAAAATTGAACAAAGTCACCGTCGCCAAACACGCTCGAAACAATAGAATCGTGTCCGTTTGGTCTTGTGTCCAAGTGCCCGTCTGTTGCGTACGAAGGTCCTTGGCGAGGCGCAGCGATAAGACCAAAATCCGGGCTAGTAGGTACATGCGAGTTCGGTTGGGGTGGAGGGATACCTGGGACGCTGCGTATCCACGCCTAATTTTGCTTACTCAGTCGCCTTGCGCTACTGGCTCAGCGCCGTGGTTCTTGAAGAACCCGTACACGGCCGAGAGGTAAGTTTGTAGACTCATTGCCTTGATGGTGCCTCGTGCACCAATGCATGCAATGTATCGCGCGATGGCAGTTGTAGTAGCGGCGGTGTATATCATGTTCCTCGCAAAACTCAAAGTAAGGTTTAATCGCGCTCATGTAAGTGTCGGCCGTGCTCTTCGCCCATGATGCTGTCAATAGTACGAGAGTTTTTGTTCCAAGCCTGTCCGTTCCTAGTAGTCGCTGCATGTAGGGGCGCATCGAGTCGGCCCATGGGTTTTTACAGCCCGCAACTTCGACATTGTAGCGGATCTTAGCAACACGGGAAGGGTAACTTTGGATTGCTTGTTTGATATGTCGCGTGTTGAACATGGTGAGGGTGGCACTCACTGATCCCCGGCGGAGGTACAACCATGCCGGAAGAGAGTTCAGACGACACTTACGGGCCAATGAGGCTTGCCGACTGAACCGCGTCCGTGCCGCCTCCCGGGACGGAGCAAGTGAGCGCGTGGCGGTAGGACCGTCTCGTGGCACGCGAACTCGGTAAGTGCTTGGTGCCACGCTCTTCCTTGCCATCGTGGGTGACCACTGTGGATGCTGCTCCGCTTTGAAGTAGTTTTTGAACGAGGTCGTGCATCAACGGCCAAAGGGGGTTGTATCAATTGTTTCGGGCTCGCCAATGGGCGTCGGATAGGTGCAGAGCGTCCACCGCCTCGCACGACGGGTCGAGCCAATTTGTGTTGTAGCACGGAAAGAGCGTGTTAAGCGCCGACCTAAAGCGGTCGATCGTGTGGGGGCCGAGCTGGCTGTCTATCTCGTGAAGTAACGCGGGGTTTAGCTACTAGTCGTCGCTGTCTAGGTGTCGGTTGAGCTCGTTTGCCCAAGTGTTGGCAGCGGATGTGATGTACCGGGGTAAGATGTGAATGTTATCATTGTCCAACAAGAACCAGAGCCGGCTGAGCTCCTCCATCATATCCGGCGAGCGAGAGGTCAAGCCGGCAAGTACGTAGCACACAGCATGGTTGTCTTCGTGAAGGAGGATATTGCGGCCCGCGAGCTGTGGTAGGAAATTGAAGACGGCTAGGCGGATGGCCTTCATTTCCTTCCAAGTAATGTGTTGGCTCTCGTCTTGTTGTCTCAAGACGCGTCGTGGTTCGAGTCTGCCGTTGAGGACCGCTCCGCAACCATAGCCTGAACTGTCGCAGTGGATGTAGGCTGTCTCGACTAGGCGGTGGATGTTTTTGCCGTTGGCGTGACTTGTGTCCACCCGCGCAGGTCCCAACGGAGCTGAGGGGTGAGGCGGACCCGCCCTCCCCACTTGTCGCCAAGTACGGAGTGCAACTCACGGAGGAAGAATCTTGCAGCCGGGATAGCGAGAAACATGTAATGAGCATGACGCGCGAACGATTGTAGATTCTTGACCGGTAGCCATGTGCTCGCTCGCGTGGAGCGTTGTAGTAGTTAACGGGCTTGCGTAGAGAGCTTCCGAAGTTTTGCAGCAAGTGCGAAGAAATAACCGGTCGTTGTGTCAATGACGATGCCAAGGTGGTTTACCGTTTGGGCTGGTTCCCATAAACCCTTGGTAGTGTGGCGGAGCAAGCCTAGCCTAGTGAGGAAGCGGTCGACTCGCTAACTGAGTGCGAGCGCGGGCTCCCTTGTCGCAGCGGAGAGGAGGAAGTCGTCGACGTAAGGTAAGATCTTGGCGCCTCGCTATTGTGTGTATCGGAGGTAGCGCTTGCTCGGGGTGTTGCCGTCGGGGTGCGTGGGCCTTCCGCTATGTGTCGTAAATCCGCCGGGGTCGGGTTGGCGTAGGTGTCGCACGAAGTTGTCCGTGAAGGCGCCGAAGTAGTAGGGGCTTAGCAACCAACCCATTAGTAGGCCAACTAGCCGGTACATTTGGCCGCGCACGTTGATAGTAAGGAAGTCGCGCTGCTCTTGAACGATTCCTAGAGCGGAGAAGCCGTCCTTCATGTCGAAGGAGAACACGTAGTCGCCCGTTTTCCGATAGGTGTCGAACTCCTAGTAGTGACTCAATTTATTGGAGGCTTTTTTGACGTGGAATTTGTTCAGATGCCTTAGGTCGACGATAATTCTCCACATATTTGTGCCGGGTTCGGCAACTAAAAAGAGTCGTGACACGTAACGGCCGCATGTGGTGGGCTCCCATGCTCCCATCTCCACGAAGCGTGCGTGTTCGGCTTGAACGAAGGTGAGTTGCTCGGGGGTAGCGTCTAGCAAGGAGACGCCCTGGTTGAACGGGGGTGGTCGTCAGTTGTTTGGAAAAGGGAATAGTTACGCCCTCCCGGATCCACTTCAAGACTTGTCCGCTCGCGCCGATATCTTGCTTGCCAATTTCGCCGCACGCGATGACGCATTTAGCTTGAATGTGTTGAGCATAAATCTGCACAGCATGCTACCCCATCATTCCTCCTTGTCGGCCTCGGTCTTCTTGTGTGCCTTGTTTGTAAAGGGGAGAGGGCGGCCTCCCGTGCGGTCCTTAGGCTTGGCCTTGTTCTTGTCCGTCATGTCCGGCTTGTCGATGGGTTTGTCTGGTCTATCTAGTCTAGGCTTGTCGACCTTGAAATGTGCACTGGGCTATGCGTTGGCAAATGCGGTGATGATGACTTCGAGTCGTTTGTCTTCCATGGCAGATTGAAGTCCGTCGACGACGTTGCCTCCGCGTTGTGCTAAGATTGCATCGAAGCAGCGTGAGTAGACGAGGCCCTCGGCAACTCGGTCTTCTCCATTGAGGGTCTTCATGGCTTTGAAGCGCTTGATGTAGATGAGTCGCGCTTCCTCCGTTGCTACCACTGCTAGATGTTTACGAACCGCTGCGTCGATGAGGGAATAGGCGCAGACCTTTTCGTCCGGGGTATCGGTGACCGAGCGAATCGTTGCCATATCGGTTTCGAGTGCCACGTAAAAACACCATAGCGATGCAGGTGTCGATACTCGTCGCGCGAGGAAATTCTAGTTGTATCAGCTCAAAAATTGTGAGCCTCGTAGTGTGGAGGGTTCTACATACATGGGGTTGTTGTGCCGGTGGGGGGCTAGCACTCCGCGAACGTCCGTCAAGCGTAGTATGTCCACTCTATGGGGTCGATGTACTCTAGAGGGTTGTTATTGTCAATTGTGCGAGCGTCGTGCTCGTGTTATCCACTTGTAGCTCGGTCGAAGTCGACAGTGGGGTTGGATGAACTAGTGTGCTTTGTTGGCGCGACACCGAGGGAAAAAGTTTCGACTTGGGTTGCTAACTATTGTACAATATTTGACAGCATTTGTAGCTGTTTTGGCTGTTGGTCCGGCGCGTCATCATGCATTATTGGGTAGAGGTCGTTAGGCAATACCATGTTGTCTGCCGTCTGAACTCAAGGGATGTGTTTTCTTGCTTCGTGCGGGTAACTCAAGTGATCAACACCTTGAGTGGCTAGCAAGGGCCACGATACCGTTTGCGTGAGCGATTGCTCTCGCAAAAAGAAGTATGTGGACACACATTCGTTGCTAGTGCGTCATATAGTGTGCGGACATTTTACTTTCCATGCGCGTGTGCACGCCTGAACCGTCTGGGAAGATGTACCGTCGGAGGTGACGCAAGTTCCAGCTCTGTAATTCAAATCCCTCTTCACTACCAATACATGACCAAAGAAGAAGGAGCAGCAGTGAGTAATAAAACTAATATTTAAATAGCAGTGATACAGTAAAGAACAATAAACTATCAAAACTTCACGGTGTCCCCGCTTCCGTGACCCTCAGGTCACTCGTGCCCCCTCAGCCCCTCGTGTCTAAGGATCATCAGATCGCTAGCGCTATTTCTAATTAAAAGAATCAACAAGCAATATAATTAAGAGAAAAGGGGAGTCGAGGCAAAAAAGCCCAACCCTCGGAGCCGAGAGGCAAAAAAACAGCAGCTGTAATTCAGACGAGGATCCCAAGATAAAATACAAACAACACACGAAAAACATTCACCCTCCGGAATGTTCGCTACCCGACGAGAGACCGCAGCCGGAACAGTGATTGGTCACATCATACTCGAAGCAATCGAGCTAGCTAAGTAATTAGTGTTGAAATGTCTGCGGTGGACGTGGCACCGTGCCCACCACTTCAGACGGTCCACTCTGCGGTCGGCCGGCACGCGGTATTCGGGTGTGTGCGCCGAGCTCCAACTCGTCGGAGCGATGGCGACCGCGCTTTCCGTATGCACCGTCGTTTTAACCTGAAACGCCAGCCCTCCTGTCCTAGGTGTCTGACACGCGGCGCCGGGCCTGTTGCGCAGCGGCGTGGAGGAGGAGGTGATGAGGGTTCTTCACACTCAACGCAACTTCTATATGGTGCTGAAGGTGACTCGAAGCACGCCGAAGCGGGACATCAAGCTCAACTACCACACCATCATCAAGCTGCTTGGGGAGGCAGCAGCTGGGGAGCTCGAGGGGATTACAGAGGCGCGCTCCATCGTACACCACGTAAGCCGTTTGTCAGGGCTCACCGGCTCTGCCCTCACGCTCCTCTTCGTCATCGTCGTCAGCTTCAAACCCTTCTTCAGTCGGGCCATGTGTACTTGTTTACAACACATTTCCACCTACAATGTTGCGTCGATGATGATTGCAATGAATTTAGATTAACGGATTTACCATTTGGATTTTTCATTCTGGTGTTATTTTTGGCAGGCATTTCACACGATTGCTAACCCGCTCAAGAGGCAGCTCTACAATCAGTACCTCGAGGAGCCACACATGAGCATCGGAGACAATGAGACATACGCGCAGTGGGAGGGGCGACAGGCGGACAGCACACCCCCCGTGCCGGCGCTGGCTAACAGACTGCTCAGAATCCGTGGCGGCAGCCTCATCCTCATGTGCATATGCTTCCCCCTCACGTTGGTGCGTCCCTCCGCCTCTCGCACCCCGATACCATTCACCCTTCGATCCCACCACAGCGACTATTGAAGCCCCTCATGCACCACAGGTGATCTTAATCGTGCTCGCCCTGTTGGCGCTCATCACACTCCCCTTCCGCCTCTGTTACGCCCATTCATGCGCGCCAAGCAAGGTTGGCTTCCCCCACAGCATGCGCGATGACCTGTTTCCTATCGTTGAGGTGGAGCTTCGGTCGTGTGCGGTTCAAGATGGCAATAGCACTGAGTGGCGGGGGGTTACCTGCTGACAGGAGTTGGATGATGCCGAGAGAGGAGGGGCGGCCAGCAGGCATAGGGACACGCGGGGCCAGGGGGCGGGGCGGACGGAGGAACCACCAATGGGGCAGAACTTTGCTGCGATGAGACTGGACAGTGCAATGGTGGACGCGCGGGTATAGCGGTGCGGCGGGGCACCTGTCCAGGACCTTTGCGTCCAGACTCTAAACGTGGATGTGACGGAGGGCTGGTGTTGATAGCAAGCGAAAGGGGGAACGGAAATAAAATATGTGTATTTCAATAATATTATGGTATCTAACTAGAACAAGCGGAAGTGCACTCACACGCACTCTTGCATGCGAGTGGCGCCTCTCAACGAAGCAATCTTTAATGCCTTCTCAGTCAGAGCAGGCGTATGCTCTTTCTTCCCGCGTGGATCTGGAAGCGAAAGGGGAATGGGGAAGGGGGGAGGGGGGGGTGCTGTGTGGTGTGGCTGGTGAGTGGCCCTCTTTTCACAGGCTCTCTAGGAAGTACGTCTTCATGCGTCCCTTCCCCTTGATTTCCCCAAGGTCGGTGCGCAGCTCGGACCGCATGCCCGGTACCTGCTCCTTCAGGGCGCGGAAGGCAGGGTGGGAGAAGTGAACCCTCCCTGGGGTGGAGGTGCTCTCCATACGCGACGCCGTGTTGACCGTGTCTCCAAACAAGCAGTCTGCAGGGACAGGGGGCCGTGAAGCGGGAAGGGTGAGTTCAGAGAGGTGCAGGCAGAGTTGAGGTGAGGGAGGACGGGGGAGGGGACGCACATCTTGGGTTCAGGTCGCCGATGACACTTGCGACCACCGGCCCAACATGGAACCCAACGCGCATGATGACGTTGCCGAGCTCCGGCTTGTTGGTGTGAACCGGGACCTCAGAGGCCGCTGCGATTGCGTCAATCGCAAAACGGGCCACGCGGGCGGTGTGGTCCTCTGCTTTGGGGTGAAGGTTGCCCACGGCCATGTACCTGGAGGGGGGGGGGGATTGGAGTTAGGGGAATGCATAGGGACCATACTGCGGTTGAGGGATATAAGGTGAGTCTCCAATAAATGGGAGAAAGCAGTTGCGCGTGATTAAGAAAAGCTACATTGATGGGTGAGAAACGACAGAAACGAGTACTTGCATTTGCAGACACAAATGGTTGCCGGTACATCTTGAAGGAGCGGGTCAACAGTTTTCCCTGTGATGCGTAGAGCTCAATCGGGTCGTTGTAATTTTTGTGTCTAGAATGCTGCTGATAAAGAGTTAATGCACTGTTCCTTTTCCTAGGTGAGAGGCGCTGTAATATCACAACTCACACTTTTCGTTCTGTGAATTGTCTCTCATTGTCACAAAAATTGAGTTGCATTGATTTGCGAAAGTAATAACTTCTGCAACGGGTGACAATTTTTTGAGAATGTGAATACGGAAGCTATGGATAAGAATATTGAAGAACAGAATGACTTGAATGCCTCATGCAGAATTCGAAAGGCTAGTTTTGGATGACAACTATATTCAGAAACTCAGCATCATTCCGAGCTGGGTCGTGTTCCTTATTCAGAGCTTTCGAGGTCACCGCTTGAGACGGAGATATGGATGTAAATACCAAACATGACTACCTGTTAGCTTTCGGTTGCGATCCTGGACTAAAATTCTGCTGCAGGCACGTTTTCTGCGAGTCATGGATATACATTTTGTGTCTTTTTGTGTTTTCTGGCGTCGATGGACATTTTGTCGGCATTGGCCTTCGTCTTTTCAAGGTCAAAATGACGCAGTCCAAAAGCAGATGAGCGACGATCTCGTTGAATGACAAAAGCATGCTGTTGTTGCGTTTGATAAGAACAGCATGTTTTCATTTGACACAACGACGAAGGGACGGGAGAAAGGAGAAAGACAGATATAGGGAAGGAGTGACACCTTCACACCTCTTGTCACTCTCAGAAACGAAAAAAAACATTTACTCTTAAACAGTATCGAAAAGCCGCTACAAACTCTATTGAATTTACGCCACATGCATTTGAGCATGTGGTGCAAATTGGACTACCATGGAAGGATGTTTTACATAGAGTAATTCTTTTCTGTTTGTCCTGTCCCTGTGACTGTGGCACTTCTTGGCGGTGTGTGTTATTTCGATATCAACAATTCAAATTCTTTTTCTTGTAAGATTTTTTTTTTGTATATCAATAAATCGATACACGATTAATTTACTTTACGGTACGGGTACAGCTTCCGTACTTTAGGCAATTTGTACTTTCTATAGTGCACGGTACCGGCACATGATAAGAGCCACGTAGACTGTCTTCTTTCTTTTTTCCTAAGCGGCCCATTCCCTCTAGGGATAGCTTCATATCAAAAAATCCGACGCGGCATCCCGACGTACTGAAACGTACCAAAACGTACCAAAACGTACCAAACGTACCAAACGTACAACTACGTACCAAAACGTACTAAACGTACAACCACGTACCAAACGTACAACCACGTACCAAAACGTACCAAACGTACTAAAACGTACCAAAACGTACCAAACGTACAACCACGTACCAAAACGTATCAAACGTACAACCACGTACCAAAACGTACCAGATGTACCGGCAGAAAAGTTCGTGCATTGCGCGTCATATCTTCGGTTATTATCTTGGTGTTATTCGGAACATTTTTCCACATTTTCAGGGATAAGAAACGTGTTGGCTTTGATATAGTAAAATATACGTTTGATATTTCAAATACAGTATATAATATCATACTGAAATACTTACTTACATACCTTACTTATGTACAAATTTCTCTCTCCCTCTCCTGCTTTTGTGCTTGTGTTCCTTAGAAAAGAGGAATCCAACGGTTTGTATATCTCATTCATATACCATATTGTTTACGCCTGCAAGCTACGCTTACGTGTCAGGTGTTAGGGCTGTCTAACCGTCGTCATCTGTCTCGTAATATTATATAATATATTCATAATATTATTATAGTGTTGGCTTTGATATAATAAAATGATAGCCGATTGATATTTCCAATACAGTAGTAGTATACAGTATCATACAGAAATACTTACTTACAATACTTACTTATGTACAAATCTCTCTCTCCCTCTCCTTCTTATGTGCTTGTGTTCCTTTCTTCTTTACTGGTTGACACTTTCTTTGGAAACAAAGAATGAATCCAAATACTATTATTTGTGACTTATATAACTTATACAATAATCATACAGAAATACTTACTTACATTACTTACTTATGTACAAATCTCTCTCTCCCTCTCCTGCTTATGTGCTTGTGTTCCTTCTTTACTGGTTGATACTTTCTTTGGAAACAAAAAATGAATACAAATAGTATCATTTGTGACTTATATAACTTATACAATAATCATACAGAAGTACTTAATTACATTACTTACTTATGTACAAATCTCTCTCTCCCTCTCCTGCTTATGTGCTTGTGTTCCTTTCTTCTTTACTGGTTGACACTTTCTTTGGAAACAAATAATGAATCCAAATACTATCATTTGTGACTTATATAACTTATACAATAATCATACAGAAGTACTTACTTACATTACTTACTTATGTACAAATCTCTCTCTCCCTCTCCTGCTTATGTGCTTGTGTTCCTTTCTTCTTTACTGGTTGACACTTTCTTTGGAAACAAATAATGAATCCAAATACTATTATTTGTGACTTATATAACTAATATAA
>JAPMLY010003047.1:0-37165 GCA_026401115.1 Tetraselmis chui | reverse complement strand
GAGCGGGAGATCTTGACGTTGGTGGGACATTTGATGTTTGAAGCCCTCCGTACATGGTTTTCCCGACAAGTGTTGATCACCCAGCTCGCAATTGTCGGTTCTCCCGCTTAGCTCGTACCGTACCATGCTTGGCACGACTACGGGGTTACTAGCGCCCACCACGAGGAGGTGAGGAAGTGAGGACGACGGGCATGCGAGCGCACCCCTCAAATGGCCGTCGCCGTTGCGCCGCCGGCGGGCGCCATGCCATGCCATATTTATAAAACATATGTACATATATATGAAAAAGTACACAAGAAAATGGGAGGCCATTTTGTTAAGCACTAGCACCGCATTGCGAGTGGGTCGTCCTTAAAATGTGAATTAGACACATACGGACTCCTCAATCTCCCCTCTCAAGATGTGATTGGCGAACTTTTTAGATGCCGTACGTATTCAAACACGTACCGAAAGATCTTATAATAACATGCCTCTCAAGATAAGCACTATTTCAGTTTTGCGGTACATTGTGCGCTCCCTCAGCAAATACATCATGGTTTCCCGTAACCACAACATGCGTGATACATGGCTTCGACAAACGGAATGCCTGAAATGTTTGTCAAAAATAGTGTAGAAGGCCCGTTGGGGCCGCCGGCGGCCGCCGGCGCAGCGACGGCGGACCCGGAGGGAGGCGGTTCGCACACAAACGCTTCGGTACCCCCACCTCCCCCCTCTCTCCCCTCTTCGTGGTGATGCGTGTCACCATGTAGCCGTGCCAAGCCTAGCACGCCAGGGCAGCGGGGCGAGAGGGGTGCCGGCAGTGGCGATGCGCGTAATTCACAAATGTGAAGAAGCCATGTACGGAGCGATATATCAAAAATGCTACGAGATGCACAAATTAGAGCCAAGATCTCCCGCTCGGCTGGTCCAATATTCTATTTCGCGGCCCGGTGTACTCATATACTCTCACAAGGAGGCGGGAAAAATATCTTGGAACTATTGTACGGTGCACTTGGTAGTGGGTACGAGTGCTTCCGAGAGGGAGGGATGCCTTGGATCTTGTGGTAGACTGCCGGGAAGAAATGTTGGGGAAGGGCGCTCATTGGACGTTAAGTAGGGCAGCTTAACTCGTGGTGAGGTGTGGCGTGGCGTGGCATGGTGTAGCGGCAGAAATCCCAAGGGACTACTATCGCCGCCGGACGGCCGAAGAAGCGATGTATGGAGGGGTTCCCGAAAAACCCCGTACTACCCACCACCCACGGAGAGTGCCTCTTTGAGGATATTAGACACAAATAATATAGACCATTGGGCAAGTGTAAGGAGATTGCGCTAGCAGCGAGGAGGCGGTAGCGCTAGCAGCCATCAGTTGTGTCATATCCTAGCCCATTTAGCTAAGTGCTAGTATCTGACATTGCTTATTTTCTGTAAATGGTACATGTATCTTAGCGATATTCAGTGACTCTTTTCTTGTCATCACGCCAATACCACTGTATCGCCGTATTTTCCCTATACAGTACAGAGTTACTAGCAGTATCTCTTCTTGATAGTTCGTCTCCAGATAGTTGTAAGAGCTTGTGCAATAAGGTTAGATAGACGGTACAGATAATCTCAGATAATTTGTATCACTAGTAATAGTTTGGTTTAAGTAGCAGACCGCACAAGCTACAAGTTCTAAGGCTGTTTCTAGAACACCTAAGGCGTGGATATTTAAGACGGGGACTTAGTGGTCGAGAGAGAGACCGGTACAGACGAGATTTACGCCACACTCAGATTGTAAGAAACCATGTTCCTAAGACAATCTTATTAATTCTCTCTACGCTCTATAATTAGATCCAAAGATTAGGTTCTACTATTAGTCTAAGATTGCCAACTTAGCCTAACCAAAGTAGCACCTCACAAGTTGCTTAAGGGCGTCGGTTCCCTTAACTCGCCCCGGGAGTGACGGGTGACCTACGACCGGAGGATCGCCGCGAGCGAATAAGTTGTGCAAACACGAATGTGGGAGACAGATTTGCGGCGGCTGAACCATCGAATGCCCGAGGAGGGGGACAAGGTTGGTTGTGCTGGCCTTGTTCACCATTTCTCCGGCGAAAATGGAGTCAAATAGGAGCTAGGTTAGGCTTGCGTGCCTCCAACCTCGAGATTCACCCGACCTCGGTCTACAATTCTATATAACGCTAGAAAGTATCCCGCGCATGTCCAACGATACTTCAATTGCACTACTGATAAGTGGACTACGAAGCAAAGTTTGCTTGTCTATTATCCAGATTTGTATTTGCTATCATTATTATTCAGTAGCCGATATCCGCTAGGAGAACTACATGAACTAGGAGAACTAGCACTCCCCCACAAAAGTCCGGACAATATTTCAAACCTTCGCATCTAAAAAACTCCAATGTGACGAGTACAGTCTTGCAACGGTACATTGCAAGACATTGTACATGTACTCGTTACTAATTCTAATCCGTGCTTTTCCATCGGAAGGACGTACAACGTGGGTACGTCGCTATTGCAAATTAGCAAGGGTTCTGATGCGTACTGTACTACCAGTACCTATCGGTACGTACATGTACGCACATTTAATCTAACTAGCCAGATTACGCGCCAAGCAAGGTTTCCTATGCAGAATATGATTCCCTTGGCTAGACGAATCGCGTCGCTAGACTGTTGACGACGTTTGGAAAGCCCTAACGCTTGACACGTAAGCGAGTGTGAGCAGGCGTAAGCTTTATGGCCGGAAAGCCATTAAAGCCCTGTGCAGCAGAGGGAGGTGACGGAACCATTTAACAATTCCTTTGTTCAATTACAATATATTGCTAAAGTACAAGCAGTGAGACATCTTCTCATCTTTTCCCATCTGCACCACCACTCAACAATTAAGCATCGACTGAGCATAACAGAAAAGAACAGGGTAGATTTGTGCTAGCAATTAGCTTTGGAAGGCTAACCGCCACACCAACCTTGCATAAACTTAAATGATGACTCTTCTCAACTACGAGGCTTTTTTTTTGCGCCTAAGATGGATTGCGCCGACACATAAGGGGGCGATTGCGAGCACTAACGGGCTTGAGTGCGTGGGGGGTTTTGGGCCCGCACCTTTACGAGACGGCCTTTCAAACAGTCGCCGTGCCGATTACACGAAAGAAGCAAGTGGCTGAAAGCGCCGCAACATGAATAATTGTGCTATGGTCGTGCGTGTATTATGCATTAGCGACGGAGGGAGAGCTGTTTGGAAACGCATCAAAGCGCGTTTGTGGACTTACCACCGATATCCGCAGAGCTCAAGGGTCAGATGCGGCCGGCACCATTTTGTTTTAAACAATCATAACTTACTCATATATGGTCAAAACTTTCTGTTCAAGGTACCATTGGGCGCGTATTGTTAAAATACATCGAACTCATGTATGACTGCATTCAGAAACTCAAAAATGGACTATTGGCAATTTTCATCATTTTCTGGTATATTTCGGTAGCGTTGAGCCGCAGTGCCAAGCAATACTCGTCGAGTCCGACACACCGCATGAGTCGATTTGTGCGGGGCTTGTCGATAAATGTTCATCAAATCTTAATTCCCACTGTTTTACGCGGCCAATTCTTGGCGTGTGCCACGTATGGGGCGGGTGTGGTGGCACAAGCATATATCCCAAGCTTTCCAAACACTGCCGTCAACGTGATGTGGCCCAAAGGGCCAAGCTGGGCCTCGTCTCTCGCCAATGCCAATCACCCTCATGAGCACCCATGTGCACCCTCATGTCCACCCATTTAAACAATGCACTGTTTGACAAAAACTGCATCATGCGGGTTTTACTCGCGTGTTTTGCATGGACGTCACGCGCGCTTGTGGCGTGAACCTCCATGCGCCATTCACTCACCCGCAAACCAAGCCTCGTGCACTCTACATGGCATCCACGCCTCCCAAACTCCTCCCACAAGTCCCCAAAATAGTGTCGCATCATGCCTCATTGAGCAATATGCATCTTAGTGTGAGCGCTTAAGTATTGCCCGCTTGTGGTGCTCAGAACGACGTACGTGTCTTGTTCAAGTAACATTCTTGGAAATTTCGGGCTTATCAATTCAGCAAACTCGCCCGACAACACTCTCTCTAAGCTCGCAATTAGCCATGCGAAATAACGGCTAACTGCTTGCTTCCCAACTCTGCCGTAGTTGGGTGGTACATGGGTTTTGTCGTGCCTGACGTGGTAAGAGGCGCACGTGTTCTTGACTAGCTTATGCACTCCATATTGCATGTCCGGGACGCCCCCCGGCGGCGCAGCGGCTGAGGACCCGGAGGGGGGTGTGCTCGTAGGCCCGTCAACACTCCACCCCACCTCCTCGTGCTAGGCGTTGGTAACCTTATTCCCATGCCAAACTTGGCACGATAGGAAGCTAGGCGGGATGAGCTGATAGCTGCGATCCGCGTGATCAGGGCTTTTTAAATAATATGTGTACGCTACCAACACCAAGATCCCATGCTCGTCTAGTCCGATATTTTATTTCTCGGCCATGCATCCTTAGCTCCTCTTCTGATGAGGAGGCGGGGGAGTATCTATGGCTATTTGACGGTGAGGTGGGTACGGCGTATTCGCGCGCGGGGGGAGGCGTTGGATCTAGCGGCGGCCAGCCGGGAAGTAGCACCATGGCAAGGCGCTCGCTAGCCACCGAACATCGCTATTGTCGTCAAGCTTTCCTAGGGGGAGGGGGGGGGGGGGGGGGGGGAGCGAAACGCTTGAAGCACAAGAGGACAGCCACGGACGTAGAAGTCGCAATGTTGGCGGCGGAGATCCTTTGGATCTACCGCCGCCGGAATAACCATGTACGGAGGGTTGTTTCTGGATCTTAAAAATAAGTTTTCGTACCCGTCAACCCCGTGGACATGATCCCCGAGGATGTTGGACCCTGATAAAAAGGCGAGGAGCTATCTATGGTGCCCTAAAAATACAGCTAGTGCGGAGAAAAGAGCACTAGCCGCCTCTTACTATCTATGGGGGTCGCGCCCCCCCCCCCCCCCCCCCCCGCCCCATTTGTCCTTAAGGTGACGGGGGACCTACCCTCGCTTGATCGCCGCGTCGGAAGGAGCGGCGCAGCCATGGGGCGGAGCGATCGAGTAACCGATAGACCGACGATCGACTACGTACCGAAGAGGGGGGTGTTAGCAAGCCTTCCCCCCCTAGTACCACCCGCCTTCATGCGGAGACATGGGCCGTTAGCGTATAGGTTAGGCCGGCCACCGGCCTTGCTCGACAGTTGATCGACCTTGGTTGGCTAGTCCTCCGTAGCGGTGCGGAGTAGACCGCGTATTAAGGAGTGGATCCGGACCCTTCCGAGCAAACACTCCCTAATTTCAAACCCCGTTACCACTACAAAATATGTACGAATACAACACGCACGGTCTCGGATCTAGTCGGATTCGTGGGTTCGAACCCTACTTTTACTAGCGAGATCCACTCCCTGCCGCGTATCGTGCTGGCTAAGTATGAGAAGCAGTTACATTTAGACTTGCATACTTCGATCTGCAATGCTAATTTGATCATGTACTTACTGCCAGGACTGGCAATGGTTATTGTTTACAATAAACTTGTCTCGGTGAATTGGAGTAGATGGATTATGGAGACAGGTTTAAACCCCGGTTAAAGCTACCCTTCAGCTGCTAAGAGGGCGGGCCCAAAGACAACAACCGTATTGGGCGGCGGATTGCTGTAATTCAATTTCAATTTCAATGCATGTTCAGACTTTTGCGGAGGAGAGTAGAGATTAAATGTTTTAACAGTATACATTTCATCGGAAATTTTTAGAGAAGATGGAACATGGAGAGTGCTGGTCTAATTTCCTGAGCCTCCTACCCTGCGCCGCTCACCGTTCACTTTGAGGCCCCCCATGCCATTCGTATAGACATGTTGCAATTTGATATGAATTTCAATTGTGGCCCACTCGGACGGGGAAATGAAGAGCTGCCCCTCCCCCGTAATGTGAGGGCGGGATGGTGCCCATGAGCCAAAAGGAGCTATGCCTTCCTCGGAAAGCAAGCCGCATTTAAGACTTTGCGCGGGCATGCTCCTACACCCAAGTTTGATTGCCCAAGCTACGCTAGTACATACAAGTAGCGGTATGTCGTTACTCACAAGCTTCATTCCCAATCCGAAAATGCAATATCATGTACACATGTATGAGGGAGAGTGGTTGGAGAGGGGGAAGATGAGATTGGGGACGGAGGAAAGGGAAAGGGGGAGAGGAATGAAGCGAGAGGTAGTGGGAAGATTAACACATCACTTGACAATCCTCGTTCACACGCATCCACGCACAGAACCACGCATTGGCACACACACACACACACACACACACACACACACACACACACACACACACACACACACACACACACACACACACACACGCGCGCGCGCGCGCGCACGCACGCACACGCAAAAGCAACCGAGCGCGTAGATTAATAAAACTCAAGAACATTATTTAGTTAGTGTTCCGTTGGAAATGTCGGGTAACAACTTCGACGGCGTTATGCGTCCGACAATTCGCCACACAGCTGTAAATGCACAACAGTAATTGCACGTTCCCGTGTCCCAACTGAATTCCACACAGCCGGCCGTAAGTTATACCTCGTCAGCCGTCACTAGCATGGCGTCCCGCAGAACAAGGGCCTCATCAGTCTGGAGACAGCTCGCCATGAGTTCCATAAACAGAAAGCGGCGGATCACCCCAACCTCGTGCTACGGATACTAACCGTGATAATATGCGTAATTACAGAAAGAAGCGGCGGTGGCAGCAAGCTCCTTAGACTCGCGGCTGTATCTTGGTTGCCGACTTCCATGCTTGGTATGTGTCAAAGCATGCAGTCGTTGTTTGCAGCAACCCCTACGCAGGCGAGCTCTTCTAAACTCGAATCAACTCGGAAAATGTGACGTGGAGAGACGAGGGAAAAAGGCGACGGGGCGTCCTACTAGCGGACCCATGTGGGGGCGGTGATGTCGGAGGGCACATCGCGCGCGATCTGGTCGGAAAGGCTGACCATGAGGTCGATCATGGTGGAAAGCTTCTTCGCGATATTTTTCGAAAGCTCCTTCACGTTTTTGCCCAGTCCGTCTAGGCGCGCGTTGTAGGCGCGCAGGCGGGTCCTATTGTTCGCTCGCGCCCGCTCCTCGGGTGTCATCGCGCGGCCCATCTCCCCCATCTCCACCGCCTCCCGCTCGCGCTCCTGGATCGTCTCCTGAATCTCCGCCTCCTTCTCCGCCAGCTCCGCCAGGATCTCGCACAGCTCTTCCTTGTTCAGCACTCCGTCGTCGTCCACGTCGTACTTGGCCATCAACGCACCGACGGTAGTGGTGCGCAACAACTCCAAAGCCTTCGGGTTATCGCGTAGCGCGTACTCCAGCTCTTCCATGCTCACGCGCGTGTCACCGTCCACGTTGGCCTCCTCCAGCTGCTTCGACAGCTCCTGCACGTCCTCCGCGCGCTTGAAGAGGCGAGTGGTAATGCTGGTGAAAAACTCGATGTCGGCGGGCTCGTCGGCCTTCACCTCCGCGTACGCATCGCCGATGAGGGCGAGAAACATGGAGAGCACCACAAACACGACGACGAGCACAAAGCTGTAAAAGAGGACTTTCGCCATGGTGGGGTTGATGGTGTCCAGGGAGACGTAGTTGTAGTCGCCCAGCACGATGCGGTTCAGCGCGCCTACGCTGTCGGCGAGGGTGCGGAAGTCGCGGTCTGCGTGGCCAAAGCAGACGAAAAAAGCGGCGGAGAAGCCAAAGTAGATGATGAGGACGAGGATCATGAAGAGCACCAGGTCGACAGACGCCACGCGGAGCGTGTGAAGAATGCTGCCCATGCGGGGTACGCTGGCCATGTACTTGAAAATCTACAGGCGCGCGTATCACGGGGGAAGTTGAAGCGGCACAAAGTAAGAGTCAGCGCAAAGAAGGTCGGCAAACAAAACAGCACCGTAATAGACATTTCTTCACACGGCCTGCGCGCTTACCTTGAAGTAGATGAGGAAAAAGTTGAGCGCGATGATGTTGAGCTCCTGATTGGCGTACGCACCGACGGTTGGAAAGTCAATGTACTGCACGCTCGTACTGTTGAACACGAAAGAGTTGAGCCGGGTGAGCGCGACGATGCGGAGGCCGATGACGGCGAGCGCGATGATGAGGTTGGCCCAGTCGACGTAGTTCCAACCGTGCTTGAAGTAGCTCCACCGCTGGCGGTAGATTTCCACCGTCTCTTGGTAAATGTAAAACACCACCATCACCACAAACGTGACCTCCATCGTCGCGATGAAGTAATCGTACGACGTCTGGTATCGGTAGAGCTTGAAGGTACGCACGCGGACGTAAGGGTTGACAAAGCCCGTGGACTGAAACTCCACCACCAGCCGCACGTTGGAGAAGAGGTTGTAGTTGGCATTCAGCAGATTGACGTCCACGATGACCGCGCGGCTGTGCTTGTCCAACCACTGCCCGCTCTGCAGGTCGTTCACCTGACGACGGAGGAAACACCGTGCGACATATCAGTACATTGATGCGCACGAATAGTGCTCTCATAAGAAAATACACATACTCATATACGCGTATATGCTACGTCGTATGCTGTCGTAATACCCCGGGCGGGGGTCGACTTGGGGGAGGGCAGGCAGCAGCGCACCTGTGCGATGAAGAGCGCCTTGGCAGAGCACGACTCGACGCACTGCGTGTCGGTGGGCTCCCTGCACTCGCAGCCCTGACAGGAGGACGGCCCCATGAAACTGTACATGCGCTGAAACCCCACGTTGTCGAGCTTGCAGAGGTCCAGCAGATCGGCAACCTTGTGGCACTCGTCGGTCACGAGCGCGGAAGGAACATTCTTCTGAATGTTGGACATCCCGTCGCACGGCGTCTCCACCACCTCCTCCAGCTCCTGCTCCTGCTGCAACTTTCGGCCCGCATTCGCCGCCCACTCCTGCGCGCTATCCTGGGCAGAGGCTGCGGCAGCATGCAACACCCGTCAGTCCGCTGTTTATGTAAACAATTAGACGCCGGCAATTTATCTGTATATTCAATAATGATAATCATGTGAATCAAATAGCTCTGCAAAAATCAAATCCATGTAAACCCTAAACCCTAAACCCTTTGCAATCCTATCCTGAGGGTGTTGTGAGATATTTTAAACATTGCAAACGAATGAACGCGGACAACCTTACTTACAAAAACAGATACAGCGAATCACCCATCATCACATCAACGAAGCCATTTGATTTATCGGTCGCTCGTTTGTTCGCTGGGAAAAACTCGCTAAGCTAATCTCTAATCAGTCGATGTAGTAGATCGGTAAGAAATCTCGCTTCACATAGCATGCAGCCACATGAAACGCGCGGCGGGTCGGTAGCAAAATGGCGTTCCGTTGAAAGAAACAATATTATTTAACTCCAATTTGCTACTACAAACATATTGGCACAATCCAAAGCTTCGAGAGTAAACTCTGATACCAATCATGACTCGACATCATTTAAAAACCGAAGAATTAAATTCAATTTGATATGCGGAAATTCATATTGGAACCGATAAATTTCTTTTCCTTTTATTCACTTGGGAGATTCAGCTTTGTTTTATTGATGGTTGTTTTAGGTGTCGGCCCCCCTTCTTTTTTCGACCCCCCTTCAAGTGAACTACTTTTGTCCAATCCATTGCTTAAGTATCGTCAACATATTTTCAGGTCCCCAGCAATCAGCAATTCAGCAAGGTGTCAACATCAGGACGAGGTTAAGGGGTTTATGGTTTACTGGGGAGATAGGGTTTATGTTTTTAGGATGTAATGGGCAGGTGGGTTGTGAGGCAGCTTGGAGTACTTTAGACAGCTTATCCAAAAAGAGATGTATATCCCCCCCCCCCCCCCCCCCCTACCTTTTTTGAGAAAGACCGCTACCTGAAACAACAAATAAAAACTTAATCGCCTTGCATAATTGTGTTGGTATAAAAGAAAGAAAATATACATCGAAATATTGTAAGTATTAAAATTGCATTTGATTTCCAATCATGAATAAACCCACCCCATCTTCCCCGCAGCAGACCGCATACAGCAAATATCACGCGCCCGCTGAGAGACTAGGCACACACAACACGGAGATACGAGACACGCAGAGGCTGGGGGAGGCAGGACAGGGGGAGCACGCACCCAAGTGGCGCCGGGTGGCGGAGTCGGTGCGGTCGAGAAAGACGTTCAAGCGCAGCACGGCGCGCTTTTCGGACCAAAATCCTTGGCCCTGGAACACAATGTCCAGCGGGCTGTTGGGCGCGTGCACGCGCTGCCCTGCCATCACGAAGTCGTCCGTCAGCAGGTAGTTCACCTGCCCCGCCCGAACCGTCAGACTGTACCGCACCGGCTCGCACGCCGCTTCGGTGCAGCTCAGCGTGCCCACCTCCTGTGGCCGCAAAAATGACACAACCAGACGCAAGCCAACCCTCAGTCCGGTGTTCGAGCAAGTCTAAAATCAAAGCACAAGGCGTGTGTGAAAGATATGGGATAGCCGAGGCCATGGAATTCGCGAGTCGCTGTGAAAGGTGCGGTGACTCACATCCCCTTCAACACCACCACCATCACCATCACCATCACCATTATGCACGTACTTTTTACCAGCTGACGTGTTGAGAGAGATGTGGATAAAGGGACGATAGCGGTGGGCAAGGGGTGGGTGACATGGTGAGGAGAGGGGAGGGTGGGGAGCGGACGTTGAGGTCCTGACTGAGCCACAGCACGTCCTCCTGCCACCGCTCCAGTTGGGTGCCGCTGGCGTTAAAGAACAGCGCCTCCCAGTCGATGGAGAGCACTCCACTGTTGAGCAGCTGAAACTGCACCTCCCGCTCCGGCTGCTGTAGGCTAAGCGTGAGCGTGCGCTCCAGGAAGAAGGACGGCTGCGTCGGCTGCCCCTCGTCGTCCGCGTCCGTGAAGATCACGATCACCGGCTCCTCCGTGCTGCTGGTGGGCGGCGGGCTGGGTGGCGGCGGCGGACTCGGCACCCCCTCCTCCTCATACTCCGGAAACACGTTCTGCTCGTTCATGCAGGTCGCGAGCGACTGGTTCATGATGCCCTCGCATTCGCGAAAGTAGGAGGCGAGGGTGTTGGGCGGCACGTTGGGCACCACGTCCAGCGCATAGCCGTCCTGGTAGTAGGTGTCCAGGTCGCCGGTCTCGGTGAAGAGGAGGGTGGTGTTGAGGTCGGAGGCGGACTGGTAGACGAAGGGGCGGGTGAAGTCGCGCAGAGCAGCCCACTCTGCGCTGTCGCGCTCGTGTATGGGCTCCTTGCTGCGGTGGGTGAAGGAATAGTCCTGCTCGCACAGCACCTCCTCCCCGTACCCGTCCACCACCAGTAGCTCCTCCTTCACGTCGCACTCGCGGCTGACGCTGCGCACCTGCCGCACCCGCATCGCGCCCATCAACCGCGCCTGCCCGCTCACCATCAGCCGTTCCACCTCACTCCATGGCTCGTTGTCTGGGCTATACATCGGAAAGGCTTGGTCCGCGAAGGAGGTCTTCAGCCACTGCGCGCCCCACGCCACCCCACACGCCACGGAAACAGTGAGGGCGCGCGATTCAGAGGCTCTAAACACCCACCCAACCCTCCCTCACAACCGACACATGTGGCGTGGGCACCGCCTCACCTGGTACACGTCGTTGTGACTCGCCACCCTGCTGAGCCCGCGACCAAGGTTCTCTGTGGTTCATGGGTAGCTGAGTGTAAGTGGTAGTGAGGAGGGAGAAAGGGCGCTGTTGGGAGAGTCGTTGTGACTGAGGGAAGGGAAGGGAGGGGGATTAGGGCGGGCGGCACCTTTGTGCATGTTGTTGATGTGAAACTGAGTCTCGCCTGGCTTGGCAGCAAAGCTCACTGTGGGTGTAAGCATAGGGAGAGGGAAAGGGAAGCGGGAGGGTCAGACAGCGGCACGCATCTCCTACCGCCTTCCACACCCTAAACATAATTCCTCTTCCGCTCAACCCCTCATTTTCCATTTCGGCCGGAACTGCACCGCGCCAGGCCGCGGAACTGCCGACCGCCCTACCCAAAGAAGACGAGCCTAACAAACAGGACGGCACAGCTTGGCTGTGGGGGTGAAAAGATTTGCTGGCGTGGGGAGGTGTCAGCGGGCGTACCGATGGAGAAGACGGTGACAAAAACGATATATAGCAAAAAGTCGCGCAGTCCGGGGTTGGCCTGCCAGTAGAGGCGGAGACGATATAGGGTGGGGTACCCTGCGAAGTCGTCCCACGACGTTCCGGCCCCGGTGGCTTTACCGGTGGCGCCTTCGTGGTGCGTGGGTCGGGTGGGGTTCTGCGTCAGGGTGACGCCGCCCAAGGTCTGCTGCTTCACGCGCGTTGGGTCCGCCCTCGGCCGCCCCTCAGCCTCAGCACGACGAGCCGCGCGAGAACGGACGCGCTGCATCGTACCGATACCCACCCAACTCGACTTCCCGCTATAAAACTCACGCCTTCAGCCCCTCCTCGTCTGTCTCTCCCCAACTTTGTCTGTGCTCGTTAAGGACGCTACGGCAACAACTACGCTCGACGACTCTGCAACGACGGCGCCCAACAACAGTATTTTCAGTGCGCATGCCGCCTGCGCATGCCCGCGTGACTGGCTAGATATACGGGTACGTGTATCAGGTACAAATCTCGAAAAATGCACTACCTACGAGCCCAACAAACTAACTAAATGACTAAGAAACGTTTCTTTGGTATAATTGAGAATTTAAACGGAAACATTACGACGATAACACACGGAAAATTGTAGCAAACAAATAGTTCGAATTAACAACTGCGCCTGGCGAATTATTTCCTATCAGATTTTCTATTTATTTAATAAGAATGATTCTACATCCACGATTCTTTTCTTCTTTTTGCTTGGCGGTCTCCGCTGCTTTTTCTTATAAGAAAATCTAATATTCTAAATCCGCGATAGATATGGCTTTTTGACGCGGGACGTTCCGCTTCTGCTCTGCCGTTTCATCCGTGCGGGCGAGAAATAAGGAGACCGGCATCTGAAGAGGAGACGACGACGGCGCGGCTGTGCTGCCGAGCTGACGACTGCTGCCGTCCTTCTTACTCGCCGCACTCTTCCCCAAGAATCAGACCGCACTGACATGAGCGGGGTCTGGACCGACTGGCTTCGCTCTAAATTAGGAGTAGGCTTCGCGTACGTCGGCGGCCACCCGCTGGTGAACAACGTTGCGCAGCGGCGGGTGGAGGAGGCGCGCTCGAGGCTGCCGTGGTGTGTCGGCTTCTGCGCCGGAAAGTAAGCCACCGGCCCAACCCCACGAACCCCACAGCCCCTATCACAGCAATAATCTCCATCAGCACCCCATCCCCGCCCTCCTCCCCCTCTCCCTCCCTCCCTCGACCGTCCAGCTGCCCGCGCCTACCATTAACACGGCGCAGTTTTGTTGTAATAGGCCGCGAGCGACGACAAGCCGTCGCGCGAGGTCGACTTTCCGTCGCTCGTCGCTTCAAAGGCTCTCTTGACTCTATTCACTGCCAACCTGCTGTGCCCGTGACAGTCAGTGGCCGGATTCGGAGAGCGAGGACGAATATTTCGATATCAGCGGCTTCACGGGGCTATCCCCGCTACAGTCGGTCGAGCTGTCGGACGCGGCGCAGTTGCCTCGGAACGACACCGCCAACGGCGGCCACCTCAAACAACTGCAGCAGAACAATCACCATCAGCAGGAGGAGCGGGGATTAGCGCAAAGGGGGGCTGGAGAGGGCACAGCGGAAGTGGGCAGGGGTGAGGGCATTGCTACGGAGACGGGTGGCTTGATCAGCAGTATCGTTATCTCTGACGGAGAGGAAGAGGAGGAGCGCAGCTTTGCGTCCGCCGTTGGTGTGTGCCCCACCATTACCGTCACACTTGACACACACACATACTAGCCCCGCTGTTGTCAGACTGATACTATGAATGTGATACTGATGGAGAAGTGGCTACGCTGGTCCCTCATCAGATATGGCTGACCCAATGAGCAGCGCTGCGGCGGGTGGCGGCGGCAGCAGCAGTAGCGACGATGAGGACATTCCGTTGGCGGTGCCTCTCACAGCCGAGGATATCCCCCCCACCACTCAGCGGTCACAAGAGGCGCATGCTCAAGTAGCGGCCACCATTGTTGCAGGGGCTGCTTCTTCAGATGGAGGTGGGGGAACAGCTGAGCACCGGCCAGTGCCAGTCACGCTCATCACAGGTCAGGTTTCATCCCCTCCAGCATTTTTTCACGCTCTTCTTTCTGCAGTGGTCTAATACAGCACGGGCGGTGCGTGGGTGGGTGAATAGCTGACCGTGGGCGTGCGATGCTCTGGTAGGGTACCTTGGTGCAGGCAAAACAACACTGGTGAACTACATTCTCACCGCGCAGCATGGCTTCCGCATTGCGGTCATTATGAACGAGTTTGGGGAGGAGGTACTGGGCTAGGGCGTGCTTGTGTGCCTGTGGTCATTTGAGGGGGAGCAGAGGGGGGAGATTGAGGGGTTGGGCCTGGTTTGGCGCAGGTGGGGATAGAAAGTGCGCTGGTGCAGGAGCCAGAGGGCGGCGGGCCGAAGGCGATGGTGGAGGAGTGGGTGGAGCTGAGCAACGGCTGCCTCTGCTGCAGCGTAAAAGACAACTTTGTGCAGGCTCTGGAGGCGCTGATGGGGCGCCGCAACAAGTTCGACTACATCCTGATCGAGACCACGGGGCTGGCGAACCCAGGGCCGGTGGCTACCGCGCTGTGGACTGACCCCGAGCTGGAGGTAAGTGTGACGGCAAGAGATGCTGCGCCTATATGTGCCCTGCTTTGGTGAAGATGCTGACAGTGGCTGTGGTGTGATCAGGCGGGCGTCTGTCTGGATGCCATTGTGACTGTGGTAGATGGGCATAATATCCAACGGCAGGTGGGTGCGTGGATGGGTGGCGCCCAACAGTGAAGGGCAGTGAGGGGACGCGCGATTGTGTGTGTGTGTGTGTGTGTGTGTGTGTGTGTGTGTGTGTGTGTGTGTGTGTGTGCGTGTGCGTGTTCGATGGCTTATTTGCCCTGCTTCCTCTACAGCTGGTTGCAGAAAAGTCAGACGAGAGCGTGAATGAGGCTCAACAGCAAATTGCGTATGCGGACGTAGTGATAATGAATAAGGTAGATGCTCTCCTCGACATCAGCCCCCCCCCCAACATCCCCGGTCAGACTCGCACCCTTTCCCTCCCCCATCTCTTTCCGATCGTGGTGGTGAATGATCAGGTTGCATACGTGCAGATGGATCTGATGGATGAGAAGCAGTCGGAGGCAGTGAAGGCGCACATATTGGACATCAACGCCAGCGCACAGATCATCTACACCACCAGGTGGGGAGCGCTGATGGCATCTTGGGTTCCTTGTCGCGGTGCTTTGAAAGTTGAGTTTACGGGCTCATTTCAGTTGTGAATGATTGGTGCAGGAGCGAAGTGGACCTCGGTCGCATCCTCGGCATCGAGGCATACAATGGCACTCGCAGTGTGGAGACCACGGCCGCTGCGGCTGCCGCGGAGTCAGTGAATGGGGGCCACCGGCACGGGCATGAGCATAGCCACAAGCATGACAAGCGGGTGACGACGGTCAGCCTACGCGTCGAGGGCGACATCGATGTGGAGCGGTGGGCGGCCCTACCTCTATCGCGCCACAATAAAAACTGGGATACATATGAGGAAAGAGAGGGGGAGGGGACGATTCACTTGGCGTTCGGTTTGCAGGTTTAAGCGTTGGATGGACGAGTTGCTGTGGGAGGAGGGGAGGGCGACTGCGGACATCTATCGTATGAAAGGGCTGTTGAGGGTCCCTGGCCGCGAGGAGAAACAGGTGTTCCAGGTGTGTTGTCCCGCTACAGAAATCAAGTCACAATCATGACCCCCTTAACACACACACACACACACACATACAAACACACACACACACGCATACACACACGCATACACACACACACACACACACACATACACACACTTGCGCAAGCGACGGCAAACACATACACTCACGCGCGCGCGCACACGCACAGTCACACGCATACACATCCTAACATACTCTACTCCCGAAGCTTTTCAAGAGATGGAACATTGAGGAGCAGGCCGGGTTCATTTTTTTCAGGCCGTGCATGAGCTGTACGAGATAACGCCCGGGAGCAGCTGGCAGGAGGGTGAGGACGCAGCGAGCCGAGTGGTCGTTATAGGGCGTAACCTTGATCGCGCAGGGCTGCAGAAAGCGTTTGAGGGTTGTGCGGTGGCCAGCTAGTGGGTTGTGTGGTGGGCAGAAAGTGGAGTGGAACACCCTTTGGGCAGTAAAATGACAAGGCAACCCATTTGACTGTTGCTTCTTTAAACCCATTTCAGCCGAGCCCAAACCAGCGCCGCTTACTCCGTGCTTTCCGTCGCATAACGTATAGTCTCTCAAAGTTTTCCCGAAATGGCGCCAGCTGCACCACGGACTCGCACTCCCACTCGCGCTCCAGCTCGTCGAAGAAAGCGGCGCTGGCGTTGACTCCGCCGTAGCCCTCGCCCACGTACAGCAGCACGTCCCCGCAGTAGCACTGCAGGCACTCTATTGCCATACCTCCCTGCAAAGTATCATCACTAGCGACTTTCAGCGCCCCCCGCATGGCTTGCATTAACCTCGACCTCAGTGTCAATACGGTTGCGGCTATTGGATGGTCGGTGCCGCGAGGGACGCACCTCCGGGTAAACCAGGAGCAACGTCCGGCCGGGATGCTTGCGGAGCTCCGTGTGGTCCCCCGCGTGCACCTCCCCCACCGGCGAAATCTCAGGACACGGCACCGCTTCGCCGTTGTCGTACGCGATGATGTCAGCGCCACGGCGGGCGAGCTCCGCCTGCCACTGCCCTGTGGGCGAGCGGAACGGGTCAACGATTAGCGCCTCGACTTGTTTTACATAATACACAGCGCACTCGCCCGCGCTGAATCCAAAACTGGCTCGCCAAGGAAACAGGTCGTCACCTTTGCCGGCGCCAATCTCTATGAGCGGGCTGAGTCCTCGAATTGTCTCCATCGCCTCGTCTGTCCATGCCGCACAGCCGTAGCGCGCCATATATCGGTCGCGGGCACCTCGCTCTCTAATCCCGTACAAAATATACTGCGAGCGTCACATCATATCACCTTTCGTCAGCCGCCGGGGTCTCACCACCGATACACACCTCGCACCAAGTCGACGATCGGGGTCATGCAATTAGAAATTACTTGTGTCTCGTGATTCACATCCTCTTGGAGATCCTGCAGCTGTCGCTCCATCCATTGCTGAGCTCGCTGGCTCCCGGGGCCGCCCAACTGCATGAACTTCGCTTGTAGCGCCTGCCATCGTCAGCATATCGGCGCCAACCGCGGCCGACTCAAGAGGCGGTTCCAGACAAACAAATGCAGCACAACAGCCTGCTGCGCTTGCCAGCACACCGCCGTAGCGCACCTGCACTTCTTTGCTCTTTTCCTGCATATATGCAACCAACCGCCGCTGGCTATCGACCCGCCGTCGAATGCCGGCCTCCAGCTCGGGGTACACGAACGGGCTGCTCGCTGACCCGTTGACAGACGACAAAGCAAAAATGAGCATGGCGCCTTTATTCGGCGCTGACGTGGAGGGAGGCCTATGATGACCTATGTATACGTCCAAATGGGGAACAAGCACAACGAGCGAACAGCAGGACGTCATAGCTGAAAGCTTACCGCGTCTACTTTCGTCCACCGCATCAGTGTCGCAACGGGCGACGTTTGACGGTTGAGATAAGGAATAGAAAAGAAGTGCGGCAGCAGCGGCGGCGGTGGCGGCGGGAACCTCGACTACTTCGAGACCCTCGCGCGTGACGGCCGGGGGGGAGGCCAGAGGAGAGATAAAGCGTGCCAAAACTGTCCTCGGCGGACGTTTCATGCAGCAGGGTAGTGCATCAAAAGCCTGCGGTGGTGCTGCTGTGTGGATGATGGATGCCCAGCCCCTTACGTACTGTGGACCAGCACGTTCCACAGCCGCGGAAACCACTCGGCGCAGCATGTTGCCTCCAAGAAAGAAATGCAAACCTTGTTTGAGATCGAGACCGGATATTGAAGTCTAGAAGAGCCTGTGCGTGACAGAAGCTGAGAAACACTACGACATCGAAGTTACCGCCGCCGAAGTGACACGCCGGGGTCATCTCACCTGAATATAATATTGTATTGTTTTACAAGAAAAAAGAAGTGCAAATCACTAAGAGAATGATAATAGAAATGTTGTAAGTAACTCCAAGGCACTTATCTATCCGTTAAGATATCTCAGTGATGTACCTAGTACAAAGTACAACCAGTAGACTACTATCTCTCTTTGTGACAACGTGCACCTCGCGCTCCTGCCCATCTACCAGGCTCGTGGTCATTGTAATTTCACTATCATTTTGCTTCCTTTCCCGAACCATGCACCGTGTTCAATAGGTTGTGGGCCCTCTACATACACGTAGACAGGTTAAAAAAGAAATCTGCATCTCCATATGCATAGCATGAAAGTTGCACGGAGTGGTCGGGGACCCCCCCCCCCCCACCCCCCCTCCGGGCAATGTTATCCGCATGGCCAGTCTTCGCATCTTTCTCGCGATCTCGGCAGCCAAGGACCTTGACCTCTTCCAACTAGACATCGACATAGTCTTCATGTATGCCCCCATCAAGGAGGACGTCTACGTCAGACAACATCTTGGTTTCTCGGACGGAACTAATAAGGTCTCCCACCTCTAGCGATGTCTCTATGGTTTAAACAATCCCCCCGTGAGTTCAACAAGCTCCTCCGCGACTGGCTGCTTCTACAAGGGTGGACACAACGCAAGTTTGACGCGTGCATCTACATCTTCCGCGTTGATGGTGTCCTCGCCATGCTTGGCGTCTATGTCGACGACCTTCCCCTCACGTGCAACAATACTACCTTGGTTTCCGAGTTCAAGTCCACCATGGGCACGCGCTTCAAAGCTAAGGACCTTGGCGACCTCCAACACATCATGGACATGCACATCACCCGTGACCGCCCCGCCCGCACAATCTCAATCAACCAATCCCAATACCTTGCTAATGTCCTATGTTAACATGGCATGACGGGCTGTTCACCGTCCGCCCTTCCCATGGACCCTAATTTCCTTGCAACTTTTGGCCATGCCACTTCCATTCCTCTCGTAGGCCATGTCCGTGATGTGTACCCCAAACTACTCGGCAGCCTCCAATACGCCGTTGTCTACTCTCGCTCGGAGATCTCCACAACACTCAACATACGGGGCTCTGCCTTGTCCGACCCATCCGATCTCCACATGCATGCCCTCAAGATAGTCCTCCGCTATCTCAAAGGCACCTTGGACATGCGCCTTACGTTGTGGGGGGGGGGGGGGGGGGGGGTCCCGACCACTCCGTGCGACTTTCGTCTGAGCAGATGCAAATTGGGGCAATGACACAAAACAGCGCAAGTCGCGCTCTAGCTATGTGTTTACACTTGGAATCGGAGCCATCGGCTACCATAGGAGACATCAAACGTGCGTGGCTCAGTCCACTTGCGAAGCCGAAAACCACTTGGGATCTCACGCCACACACGAAGCAATTCACATCCGCCAAATGCTCAGCGAAGTTCAGGGTGTCCTTGCCCCCGGCAAAGCTACCATCTGGGAAGACAACCATCGCACCATTGCGTACTCTCACGACGCATTGGTCAACGATAAAACCAAATACATCGGTATTAAATACTGCTACTTTGTCAAAGACCACGTCGCACAAGGCATAATCCGTCTATTATACTTACCAACATCGGAGAGGGTGGCGGACATCCTCATCAAACCCATGCTTGGTCCAGCTCTTTCCAAACACACAGCCGTCATGATGGGCGCCACATGACCAACGCGGAGACACATTCCTTAGCTATCATCTTTAGGGGGGTGTTGTAAGTAACTCAAAAGCACTTACTAGGTTCATATATCTTAGTATGTGTACCTAGTACATAGTACAACCACTAGACTAGTTACCACTTCCGATTAGACTAGCTACTCTCCTTCTTACAACGTGCACCTCGCGCTCCTTCTTCACTCGATTAATGACCACCACTAGCCCATATGTCAGGTTGGTGGTCGTTGTAACCACACTATTACCTTGCTTTCTTTCTCGAAGCATGCACCGTGTTCAATAAGAAGAAACCCCCACAAGGTTAGCCCCGGGGGACACAAAAGCATGCTACGGCGTGTCAGCATTGGTGTCTTACAAAGCGTCTCGAAGATAGGAACCCAAGGTGCCATGAAGAACAACGAAAAGGCGTTGCCTGACCTCCCGGTGCACATCACCCAAGAACAGACGGAATGGAACATACGTAGCTAGACCGGCGAACAAACTCTTTCATGTGGACGTAGCCGTCCGAGCGCAATGAGCGGGAGTCCGCAGCACCCATGCCAAATCTACGAACCCCCGCCAAAATAGCCAAACGGTCAACTAACTCGACGACCATCGAGGCCAACCTATCCTCATCCTCCAAGGCAAAGCGATACTAGTCATGAACCGACTGAAGTGGAGGTGTGCCAAGTGACGTTGAGGTCGGCATCAAGCTCACCATGTGAAGCCCCACGCGTGCCCGCGATAAAGCTTCTAGGGAGGGGAAGGGAGCGCCAGCCGCATGAACATTGGAGCTCGTGCGGACATTAGTAACCGTAACATCAACAATAAGGTGGCGATGCGGGGCCATTAAACATCCCAAGGTCGATCCCGAGAGGCGCCATGCTGAATACGGGGGAACTCCAAACGCAAGTCCCGTCCTTCAAATCACCCCGCCGCAATCATGAACACTTCAAGAACATGGACAACCCGATCATAAATATGAGAGATATAAAATGAGCACGGGCACCGGGGGATATATACGCATGATCCACAAGCATAGTGGTCGACGAGCGCTCACCCGACATCATAGTCGCCAAAAACCGTTGACGAAGAACAAGATCCTTGAGTTACTGCATGAGCCCCATTACAACGAAGATACTTCCGAGCAAGAGGAAGCTCACTCCACATTAAGCCCCAACACCCGGTGCGCATCCATCATATTGCAATATGGCGGCACCCGAAACTGGAATCGTGCGATGCGAAAGCACCGCGGATAGTACGCGAAGCAATGTGCGTGTAATCCGGGGGGGGGGGGGGGGGGGGGGGGGGGGGGGGGTGGGGGGGAGCCACATCCATCATGCCATGAGGTCAAGATATGCACGGGCTCAAAGAGTACGGGAAAATGCCCCACTGGAATAGGCCTCCAAAATCTTCGGAACGGGTCGTGGCCTATTATGGTGGCGAGATTTCGAAGTAAGCCCACTAGGCAGCCGGAGCGTGGCCATTCTCAACCGAGTAAACCACCAACTCAAGCTCGGGGTAGGGGTCAAGATAATCCGCGATATCTTGATTGAGGGTAGTGGCAAGTACCGCAAGCTCGAAATCCAAGAATTTCACCGCATCGGAAATTGTATCATACGAATTACGGAAATGGACCGCCCACGCTAGAGAAGTAGCAACATTCGATAATTCCTTACGGATAAGACCGTACAAAGGACCTAGCGACTCGGACTTGTAATCAAAAATCAGAAATCAGGTTGGCGAGGGTCGCAGTGAATGAAACATAGTGGGCGGGCTTAGCTTCGAGCTCAAAGGATGGTACCTTTAGTCCCCCGAACTCTGCGGGTAGGGAAAGTTGTCATTCGGCACAAATCATTTGATCGAGCGTTTGGACGTCCGGAGAAACTGCTTCTTCTTGTGAGAAATTGTATAATACGTCCGGAGAAATGCCCACGATACGAAAAACCGTTGTACGAACAGCATTGTCTGCAGCAACAAGGAACGAACGGCAGATATCAAGGGGGGGGGGGTAAAAAGCATGAGCCCATAGCGACGTACCGCACACGTGACCATGAGCCGGAATCCCAAATGTGCTCTTCTAGTGCCTCGGGGATATGTGTATGATAAGTACTACATTTGTATGTCTAATCGTACACCAAAGTCTCGTAAAAAACGGGTCAGTCCCACGCGAGGAAAGGTTAGTACTTTGTTAAATTTTGGCAGCGTGTACCTGAGGGTGTTCTCTGCTTAATTTTGTTGACTCAAAACCTGGGGTGGTACGGAAGCGGTTCAAACGTGCAATTTGCCGAGATCGCATGTCGGCGACCCACCACCACCACCTTGAGGACGACCGTAACGACTGGAGCGCACGTCTCCGCCCGTAGAGCCCCCCTTCAGCCCCTAAAAGATGGTGCACAGCGACAACAACGTGACCGAACCTGCGGGATAGTCGGCGAGTCTATCGGTGAAGGCCTGTGGGTGGTAATTTGGGATAGCATGCCGCCGAAACACGAGTCGGCTAGCGCTCTACGCGTCGAATCCGACAACGCAGGCCGTTTAACCCCAGCACCAACACAAACCAGCAACGCACAACGCGTTGCAATGCGAATGCCCTTTCAACCGCCCCGGCCAACGGTGCAAATTCCCGGTGCAGTTACGGAGAGTGCGTTACTAGTACCAATTATTACAGAGTCGGTAGTGAGTGATACCGGTCCGCCGACTATCGAACCCACACTACCTATCGACCTTATGTCGTGGGGGTCCTCCGCTAACTCCAGCTCCAGCGACATATCGTCACCTACCGAGGTGGGGGAGATTTCCGGCAACACCAACGAAGCTCTCGATATGGAGGTCGGCTCGTCCGACGACGATGGCGACCCCGCTCTCCCCGACGATACCGTCGAGGACGCCGTGTGGGTCCCACCCGTACTTGGCGACACCGTCACATTAAGTCAACCAGGACAATGAACCCAATACCGAGGATGCTGGTGGGTTTCATATCAGCGAGCACCGTGGGTCTCTCCTTCTTGTCATTTCTGTGCGAAGCTATGGGCAAGGTCAGCGATCGTGTCAACCGCACCGCGAGTCTTAATCGGTCATTAACTTGTGCGGGGGCGTTTGTTAGGTGCGAGCTTGTAAGCCATGAAGTGAATGTTGCATCGAAATTGCATCATTTGCTCAAGTTCCGCCAATACTTTATAATTTTAATCCATGATATGCTCAACCTCTTAACTCACGGAATTGGTGTGTTTTTGTACTTACACCGACGAAGGTAGATTGGCACACACACAGATGGACACACCGTGTGTGTGTGTGTGTGTGTGTGTGTGTGTGTGTGTGTGTGTGTGTGTGTGTGCGCGCGCGCGCGCCGGTGTGTGTGCGTGTAGGTGTGTGTGTGTGTGTGTGTGTGCGTGTGTGTGCGTGTGTATTTGTGTATGCGTGTGTGTATGTGTGTGTGTGTGTGTGTGTCAGTGTGTATTTGTGTGTGTGCGTCTGTGTGTCAGTGTGTATTTGTGTGTGTGCGTGTGCGTCTGTGTGCCAGTGTGTGTGTGTGTGTGTGTGTGTGTGTGTGTGTGTGTGTGTGTGTGTGTGTGTGTGTGAGTGTATCAGTGAAGGCTGTAATTATAATTACGAAAATGTAGACCATTATTGTCATTGTCTCCAGGCAATAAGCACAGCTGTTATGTCATTATCCGGCCGGCAGGCTTCATCAGCAACGTTCGTATCGCGCATGGTCGCGGTTGCTGCTAGGCAGTGCGATCAAATAGATTCCTTTTCAAAGGGGATGCTCGCGTTTCTCCAGTGTTTATAAGTAGAGTATGCACAGCCACATCTATCCTAGCATATTCACCATATAGTCGGAACCCAAGACTATTGGTTCCGGCTTGCGACTACCTCACGCGGTATTTGCGCTAGCGACTGTTGGAAACTAATCAAGTTTCACGTCTCCGCTTCCCACTCCCACTCTGCTCTAACTATCAAGAACTTTGCTGAAGATTTTAAGTAAGACTTTGGTCTACAACGGGGTACAAGATCACTCCGTGCCGGCCCAACGTCGGGGAAGGACATTATCTGTACCTTTGGCCGAACCGAAACGGATCCTCCAAGACGAGCGCGTCCACGTCCCCGGTAACCTTGGCCGCTCCAAAAAGGGCCGAAGCAAGCAAGCTCGTTGCCTCTGGTGCTACAGCGACGAGGGTGTCCTTCACCGGACGTCCTTCTACTGCGTGCATTGTGAGATTCCCTTGTGTATGCCCGGCTCCCGCCACAGCCGCGACTGCTTCGAGCTCCACATGCGACTAGACCCGGTCGCCATTGGCAACAAGTAGCGGGTCCCCACGGAATAAACACGCCTCACTGCTCCGCCCCCGCTATCCAATATCCTTCTCGCCTCCAATGTTAGGCGGGCGTGGTGATATCATACCGTAGGATAGGGATGATCGCTCGCTCAGGAGCGCGAAGTCGGTTGTGGAGACGAGATTGAGCTTAGGCGTGTCTGCCGCTACTTAAGACATTCACTGACTGTACATTGCGGTATATACAACGCGGACAGAAAATCTTGCCCGTTTTCTCTGCCCGCCGTGTATCCCGTACCGGTATTTAACTGAAAAATAAGTATTGATTATGAAAACGCGTAATCATACACGCCGGTGTATGATATATTATATCATACACATATCCCGAGGAGGCACTAGAATCGGACATCTCAAAGCTCACAATATTGTCTTGAACATATGTTTTAAGGACACACACCGCTAGTCTCGTCGCATGTGTAGGACAATTTACGCTTCAATATATCGCGCGTACGTTCACAACATCCGTCCTCCGGCCACCGTCATGAAAATTGAATAAGATATACCCGACGGGCTTAAGGATCCTTAATCCTGTGGGGTTTTCGCATGCTTCTATATTGTTATCTTTTGCTTGGTGGTTTCCTCAGCTTCTCTTTGTAGGCATTTTATTCATATAAAATAAGTAGATAAATCGTTAATTGTCATAAAATATGCGAAGGAAACCTCGACTGGCAGACATGACATATGCACTTTCAATAAGCAACCCTCACGCCCTCAACAAAACGTGGCGAGATGAGCGTGACTTATGCATGTAAGAAACTTTGTAGACATTTATTGCACCCTCGGTATAGTGATGATGACACACCGGCCATGCCGAGTCGTATTTGGCCTCCCAAGCAATAGTCGTAGGACCTACTACAATTATGCCAATTCTAATTCAACTCGTGCTAATGCTCTCTCTAATGCTCTACACCTTTCCCATTCATGTTATTGGCCCTAGCTTGTGCCCTCCTTATCCCCTCTCCAAGCGGACTCCCTAGCATATCTTCAGCAAGCTCCAAAATGAAGCCACCGGGATCCCGATCTACTGGATCGCCCTCTAATAAATCGTTGGTATTTGGATGTCATTACATATGCTTCCTTAGCATTTGCACCCTCGCGCTCATCGTAAAAGATAAAATACCATGTGTAAACCACGCGGCCACGGGTGTTTTGTAGGCGATGAAAGGTGACGCAGGCACTTGGTTGACGGTCTTACGGCTGAACACTATAGCGGACGACGTCTTCTCGCTCTCCAAGCGATTGTTGACTTTGGTCTTAATAGAAAGCACTTTCTTTAGTGGCTACGCTCACACATGCATGTCCCCTCACGTACATTGCACAAACATTATGATATAAGTGATTTGTCTCAAGGCCATATCCAAATCATCGCGAGCACATAAAGAGCTTCCGCGCGCACTTATTTGTCACCGCGGATTCATCGTGGAGCTCACATGACTTTTCTTGGAAGGCCCCCGACGTGGCCCGCGCATCACTTTGCCCTATGAAAATGGAGATGTTTCACAACAATAACGAGTTGACTGCTTCTAGCTCGGGGCGTCATCCATGTTGCCATCTAGGTCTCTTAGAGATATGGTTCGCGTCGGTAACCTCCTAATCCAACCTCTCCGTTGGCAGTAACAACACAATATCAAGCATGGAAGTATGAAAAATCATGTTGTCCTTAGTCGCCATGATGCGCGCCTTGTTCCCGCCGCTCGAGGGTGCTGATCATCCAAATTGTTCATTATGCGCTAGCCGAGTCGGGCACGCCTTGCCGTTGTTTTTGTGCGACTCCAATCTTGCCACAGTTGAGGGGGGAAGGCATTACGTTACTCTGCAACGACTTCCCGAAGTTACTGCAACTTGTGGACTCGCCGCATGTAGGCAGCGGATGATGAATGACGTTTTGCGTGACTTTTTAAACAAGGTCGCTACCGTAGTCTACCTCGACGACGTTTGTGTCTCAGGTCGCACTCTAGAGGAGCACTTGGAGCGCATGCGTTTTGTGTTTTAACGTTTTAAAGAGGAGGGCTTGAACTTACGTCTTTAAAAATGCTTATTCGGCCTTCAATAGTACGTGGGTTACTGTTAGCACTAGCATCCCGTTGCCTACTGCTTATGTACAAGGTAGCTATTTGTCATCCTATTACTTAGTGTTATGATGCTATTAGCGGTACTCTCTTCCCTATCAGTGGCGGTCGGCCGGCCATGCCGGTGCCTTCGCCGGCTGTCATCTCTCTCCTCTCACTTCTCTAGTCGCCAAAGCCGGCCCCCTTACGGGGCCGGCATGACCTCTGCGTAACTATCCGTTCCCGATTCCGACAGTTACATTGTGTCGGGAGGTTAATTTCTAGTTTCGACCTAGCAAGTGAATGTTATTAGAGATTTATTGCCAGCCGCTGAGATGCATCGTGAAGCTCGCACCTACTTCGCGAAATTTTACAACTTCTACGCCAAGTTTATTCATCAATTTAGCGACATGTCGGCACCATTGTCTGACGGACTTATTGCGGAAGCCCCATCCACATAAGAAGGTTATGATGACGCCTACCTGCTCGGAAGCCTTCGAGACTCTCAAGTTACAACTCATAATCCTTCCCGAGGTCTGCTCGGACGCGATGTTCATCTAAACTACGCATGCTTCAGGAGTGGGAATTGCGGGTGTCGTGTTGCAGGACAAGAGAGGAAGACTTCAACGAGTCTCTTAATGGGCGCGTAATAAGCTGAATCCAAATGAGCGTGGCAACAACTAATATGCCTATGATTTGGAGGCTTTGGCTGTTTGTGAGGCAGTTAAGCATTATATGTGCTATCTTTAAGGGTGCTTCAAATTCCTTATCGTGTCTTGCCATTATTGAACCATGCAAACACAGTTAGTGTGGAAGATAACTTACGCAAACGTAGTTACAGTCACAGTCCCGCAAACGGAACAGTTACGGCGACAACCAGCCTACAGGCGTGGTGTCGGGACAACAGAAAAAGTGTTAGAGCTGTAGCCTAGCAACAGCTCTGTACCGAGTCAAACAGTTTATCGGTATGTCCGATCTAGACATGTACTAATCATATCTATAGTAGCTTACAATAGCTATCTGCAACTAATACGTATACCGTATTACTTACAACACTCCCCCTGAAGGTCGCTACGGGATGAAGCGTTGCATTGGGTCTTGTCCTCCAAGGATCGCACTTCGGTGTCTTGCTTATGCAGGTCCTGGGAGGGGTTTGGTGAGCATGTCAGCCACCATCTGGTCAGTGGGGAGGTACCTCAAGTTGATGGTTCCTTGCTCCACGTGGTCTTTGAGGAAGTGCCACTTCAGACCGATGTGCTTAGTCTTCTTGCCGACCAAGGCATTCTGGAAGTATGTAATGGCGCTTTGGTTGTCATCCCAGATGGTGGTGGTTTCGGTGATGGGGGAGTTGAAGATTTCCCCCATGAGTTGTCGGAGGTGGAGTCCCTCCTTGGTGGCGTCAGCCGCAGAGTAGTACTCGGCTTCACACGTGGATGAAGCCACACAAGTCTGTTGTTTGGACTTGTAACTGACTGGCCCGCGTCCGAGGGTGAAGAGATAGCCGGAGCGAGACTTGCGGGTGCTGCTGTCGTTGGCCCAATCAGCGTCGGCAAAGCCTGTGAGGTGAAGGCTGTGGTCCAGCCCCCCCCCCAACGTCAAGCGCATGTCGATGGTGCCATGGAGGTAGCGGAGGACCTTTTTCAGAGCCTGCAAGTGTGCCTCGGTGGGTGAGGCTTGGGCAGAGCCGAGGATGCTCAATGCCGTGGAGACATCGGGGCGGGTACAAACGGCTGCGTACTGGAGGCTGCCTAGGAGGCTGGGGTAGACGTCCTTGGCCACCCCGGTGAGAGAGGGCGAATTCACGTGTGCGAGGCCGGCGAGAAAGCCCGGGTCCATCGGAAGGGACGACGGCTTAGAGTCGGACATGCCGTACTTGGCGAGTATGTCGCGCAGGTACTTGGACTGGTCCAGCGAGATTGTGCGCGTGGAGCGATCGCGGGTAATGTGCATGCCGAGGAGTTGGGAGAGGTCGCCTAGGTCCTTGATCTTGAACCGTGCTCCGAGTTGGGCTTTGAACGATGCGAGCCAAGTGGCACCATTGCAGGCCGCGGGAATGTCATCGACGTACATGGCGATCATGGCGAAAACGTGGCCGGTGCGGTAGATGTATATGCACGGGTCGGAGACGCATTGTTGCCATCCATGGTCGACGAGCCATGCACGAAGTAGCATGTTGAACTCGCGGGGGGACTGCTTAAGGCCGTAGAGGCAGCGCTTGAGGTGACAAACCTTGGACGTTCCATCGGTGAAGCCGAGGGGCTGGCGGATGCACACATCCTCCCGGATGGGGGCGTAGAGAAACGTTGTGTCGATGTCAAGTTGGTAGAGTTCAAGGTCGCGGGCGGCTGCGATGGTTAGGAATAGACGCAAGCTGGCCATGCGGATGACCGGGGAGAAGGTCTCCGTGTAGTCCTGTCCAGCGCGTTGACTGCACCCCTTGGCGACGAACCGCGCTTTGAAGCGGGAGACGTCGCCGGATGTATCCGACTTGACTTTGAAGATCCACATGATGTTAACGACCATGCGGCCTAGGGGGAGGTCCACAAGTTCCCATGTGCCGTTGCTGATGAGGGAGGAATACTCCTCTTGCATAGCTGCTTGCCACTAGGGGGCTTGGGCGCTGTCCAGCGCAGCCCGGTAGGATTTTGGTTCCACACACTCTCGGGCGGAGAGTGTGGGCGACTGCAGTAGGGGACGTGCCGGCAGGTGTGTGTGGGGGACCCGTGACAAGGTCGGGGACGTGAGGGTGCTCAAATATGTCCTCTTGAGCTTTGCCTTGTTCAGGATCACAACACGCCGTCACGAGGGTCGGGGGGTAGTCGGACAAGTGGGCAACCATGTTGCCGTATCGAATGGGGTGTGAGCGGAGCCGAGCATGGCGAGGGGCTGCCGGGGGGGTAGGGGTGTGGGTAATGTGAGGTCAATGGGGTGGGATAGGGGTGAGTTTGCGGGTACGTCTTCTGAAGAGTCGGTGATGACCGAGTCGACGGAGGGTTGTGTGTCGAAGCCTGGGGTGTCTTCCTGAAAGACAACATGTACGGAAGTGGTGATGCGACGCGTTTCCGGATTGCGGACACGATACCCGGGTGCGTCAGGGGGATAGCCCACCATGACGCCGCGAAATGCTATTTCACTGAGTTTCCGACGTTGTTTGTCGGGGACCTTGGCGAAAACGGCGCAGCCGAAGACGCGGAACTTGGAGGCGTCGGGCACCGACGACGTAAGGAGTGTGAGGGGGACGCCCCCATTAGGTCCGACCGAGCGAATGTACGTGCGGTTGCGAAGGTACACAACAGTGCTGACAGCGCACGACCACATGGAGTTGGGAGCGGCCATGTTGTTGAGCATCGCCGATGCATTGTCCCGGATAGTGCGCCAAGGACGTTCGGCTTTGCCGAGCAAGTGGTGGGCGTATGGGGCAGAGAACTGTACCCCGACGCCGAGGTGTGCGCACATCCGGCGAGTGACATCGGCTTCAAACACAGAGTCGGAGTCAAACTTGAGGACCGGTACGAACGCGCTCGTATGGGAGTGATGGCGGGCATGCAAGTGTTTGATGTCCAAGAGGATGGTTTCCAATTCCGAACAGGCGTCGTCTTTAGACTTAAGGAACCGCACCCACATGTAGTTGGTGTGGTGGTCGATGACGAGCAAGCAGTAGCGGAGGCCATGTAGGGAGGGGACATTGACCGGGCCCGAGAAGTCAGCGGACATGTTAAGGAGGGGGTGGGGTGGCTTCGCGCAAGCGGCTGTGTTGCGTGGTGCAGCTGTGGCTTTGTGAAGTAAGCAAGAGTCGCAAGAAACTTTGTTTACAGTGCTAGCTAACACAGGGCTAGTCGGGACACCGTGAGTATGCTGGGCATGAAGGCTTTGCATGTTTAGGTGGCCAAACCGACGGTGCCACAGGACGGGATCATACTGGGCAGTAAGGGCAACCTGAGGTGAGGGGTCAGGTGCCGCCGGTGCGGATGGGCTTGAAGGGAGGTCCGGCTGGTGTAGAAGGAGGTAGAGACCGTTTCCGGACGGTTCTAGCACACCCATGCCTGTGGGTACCAAAAGCAAAACAATGTCAGAGTTGGAGGGGAAGACGAATTCACATCCGCTGTGAGTTTGCATCCAGCTGACACTAAGAAGTCTGCCGATACGCTGAGCGGAGCGAGATGATGGGTCAAGGGTGTAGAGCGCTTACATAGTGCGGTGAATGAGCTAGCCAGAGGCAAGTCTGACAGAAATCCGCACTGCGCCACTGCCCTTAACGTCAACGCCGACACCGCCCACGCGAGAGGGAGCGGAGGGGGGCGTGAATTTCACGAAGTCATCTCGGAACGCGGTGAGGTTAATCGAGCAGGCAGAATCAACGACCCAAAACTGTGACAGGTTACGACCCGGGGCGAGTGAAAAGGAGAATGCCACATAGCTGAAAGGGACACTCACCTCGTCGTCATCGTAGTCATCAGCGCAGTCCTCGAGGGTGGGTAGGCAGTCGGTGTCATCGGCGGGGGCGTCGTCGGCATGGACGTCGCTCAGCAGCGCAGCGTGAGCAGAGGTGATGCCACCGGCGGCGCCGTATTTCTGGACGGTCCTCTTACGCTTGGAGAGATTCCACTTAAGGATAGCGTCATCCATGGCAGTGCAGGCGGACATGAGATGGTTGAGGCTGCCACAAACGCCACACTTGTTGGGTCGATGGCCGCGAGGATTACGGTGTGGTTGGCCTCGACCGCTGTGCGAGCCGCGGCCCGCAGCGACGAACGCGGAGATGTGAGGGGGTGATATGGCCGGAGCGGGTGTGTCCGGGGCAGGGTCGTCGTCCATGTCGTGCGCGAGGTGGAGAATGTTGGCCATCACTTCAACAGCCGACCGGAGGTAGTCCGTGTCAAAGGCGTTGATGACGCATTGCTTCGCCTGACAGTATGGGCCGCTGCTGGAAATACCGCGCAACATGAGGAGACCGAGGTTGTGGGGGTGGATGGCAGCGGAGCCATCAACCATTTGGCATGTGTCGTTGTAGTCGTCAAAGGTCTGGCGCATGTAGTGGACATAGTCACTGAGTGACTGACCAGGGCGTTGTCTGACCATCAGGTTGTCCAGGAGGGACAAGGAGCGAGCAAAAGACCGACAGTCGAGGCGTTCACACAGGATGTCCCACGCGGCAGCGGCCCAATCAGGGCGGGCTGGAGAAACGCATTTCATCGCCTGGTCTGCGCGCTGATTCGCGCTGGCTGCATGGAAAAGCAGCGTGTAGGCGTAGCGTTGTGCTTGTTCGTCGAGCCAAACGCCGGAGTCGCGTATGGCGAGCTGTGGAATGAGATATGCGGGCTTGATGGAGAGGAAATTAAGGAAGGTCCTCTTCCATTGCTTAAAGTCCGTGGTCGGGCCCATGACGGGGACCGACATCTTCATGGACCGGTTGAGGGCGTCCTTGTCGAAGCCGGGGGGCTTCGTGTGCCGCCCGGCCGATGACCACCGGGTCAATGGTGGGGCGACGACTGCCACGGGTGGTGGGGTCGCCACGCTGGGCTGGGGGAGAATGCCGGCCATGGAAGGGAGGTGGTGGACCACCGGGAAAGGGAGAGCGGCCGGCCATGGTACGCGGCGGGCCGTACGAGTGCGGATGGTCACGGTAGGGGGGGACGAGGTGAGAGGGCGCCTCCGGGATGTGAGGGCCGGGGTGGTGAAGGGCATATCCAGCGGGGGGGAAGGGGGGGGGTGGTGGGAGGTGATCAACCTGGAGGGCGTGACGCGAGGGGTCATGGTGCGCATCGGCACGCGAGGGCTCGCGGGGCGCATCGGAACGGCGTTGTGCGACTGTGGGGTCGCCAACAGGAGCTGCAGGAGTAGCAGCAGCGAAAACTGTTTCTGCGTCCGTTGGGGCGTATCCAGTTTGGGGATGCACAAGCAGAGGGAGGGTGTGCATGTCGTGGTTGTCCCGGACGGGTTCGAGCTGAGCATCGTGGCGGCGCTGAGCGACAGGGGGGTGCGGATTAGCACCCGCAGCAGCAACAGCAACAGCCTCGGCCGACTGCGAGTCGAGGCGAGCGGTAATGCGCGCCATTTCCACAACGAGCAGCGCGAGAGTATCCGGAGGGGATCGAGGGTGCTCTGCTGAGAGCTTGAGTCAGGGGAGTCAGGGGGTGAAACAGGCGGAGAGTCTGCAAAGCGAGTTTTCGGCGCCATTTCGACAGAGGGCGAAAAAGAAAGAGCTGAATAAAATACAGGTAGCGGTTAAAACCGCTAGCCGGACTCGTGCCTAACAGTGGTTTTAGAGAGACGGCATGATGCCCGCCGACCCCTCGGCATGTAGCCCCGGGTGTCTCAAAGCACCTTGCGCTATCCTCCACCCAGTGTGGGGCACAAGTCGAGGCCAAGGCCAAGACAAGTGGAGCGCTGCGCTGGCGGCTGAGTCGCTAAGATAATATAAAAATAAAAAAGGTAAGCTACGGCTGGCGTGCAGCGTGTGGATGCGTATTCACCCGATAGTGCGCCCCCCCGCTCTCCAGCTTGGACATGTGTGCACCCTGTCCACACACGACGAGTGCGTCGGTGTGGGTGGCTGGCTATCGCCGTCGAGTGGCTGACTTAAGAGGGGTGGTGGCGGGTTTTAAATCGCAGTTTATACTGGCGATACCGCCGACTACAAGGTGAAAGTACTAGGTGTCTATAGAAACTTACCTTCTGCGGGAGAGCTGTCGATCGTGGCTCGCCGAACCAGGTTGTCGCGCGTGAGTGACGTGAGGCGGGGACCCATAACCAATTGAACCATGCAAACACAGTTAGTGTGGAAGATAACTTACGCAAACGTAGTTACAGTTACAATCCCGCAAACGGAACAGTTACGGCGACAACCAGCCTACATGCGTGGTGTCGGGACAAGAGAAGAAGTGTTAGAGCTGTAGCCTAGCGACAGCTCTGTACCGAGTCAACAGTTTATCGGTATGTCCGATCTAGACATGTACTAATCATATCTATAGTAGCTTACATTAGCTATCTGCAACTAATACGTATACGGTATTACTTACAACAGCCACGACCCATTGCGGCATCTCCTCTGGCAACCACCAACGAGGCGGAACATGCAGCAAGCTCGATACGTGCGCGATTTGCAGCCGTTTATGGGCACGATGACACTTCAATCCGTAAGGGAGCATTGAGCGAAGCAAATCCGCTCAGTCTGAGACTAAGCTTCGTACCTCAAGCCACAATTCCAATATTTTGGGATGGCGAGGTTCCGTCGGAAGAGAGCAATTTACAGCGGAAGTCCTAGTCGCTTTTAACTCACACACAATGAAATAAAATAAATTGTTTACAACAATACCGAGTTAACGGCTACTTTTTATTGTGTCGTGGGCGAACTAGTGATCATATCATGGGGTCTCTTCGATTCATAGGGTTCGCAAAAACGTATCCTGCCGTCACTAAAGACAGTAAAAAGATCCGTAGTACTACTAAAGTACTACTGAACCACATACCGGGGATGGGTCGGCAGTTTGAATGAGCTATACCGACCGTCTTCGCTCCGGGCCTGGCCTCCCGTTGAGCGACAGACTGGTGGACATAGGGCCCGTTGAACAACAGGCACCGTCCACCTCTCCCCAACCGAGCCTAGCTCACCCAGGTCAGTGGATCCGTAGCGAGACCAGACGGTACACACAGCAAGGCGCAGCTTCCAGAGTTTTGAAATTTATTTCCTCGACAGCTCTCGCGCCACCCACTTTGAAATCCGTAAATGTACCCACTCCAGTACTACGACGTGCCAAAAACAACCATCGTTTACAAAAACCTCCCCCCCCCGGGGACGACGCACCACACCGCGCCCCACCGAGCGTCCGGACGTTACCGTCCGCCGCCTACATCCTCCAAACCCAGGTCCCATCTGGCCTGGTCGTGTGCCGCCAACACACGCAGCCTACTCGAAAACCGAATACAACCCAACAAAACTCAACCCCACTGATCGAACCCCACTCGACCAACATGTCCTCGTCACCTGACCTCCTCCCCACTTACAGGCAGGTGCTCCTGCGGGACCGTCGGCCCGCGAATACGCCCACCGCGGACCCATACAACCCCCGGAGCTGTCATTCGGGACATCCGCTCGCTGTACTCAACATTGTGCCCCAACCACCCCCATCCGCCCAAGACTTGGACCCGGCATTGGAACCCTCACCAGTCAAAGGACTCCAGACGCCTCTGGTCCTCGCCGCCCCCAGGTCAACCACTGACCTGGGACGGGCCGCTGACACACCAACCCACACAGACGACATGTACCGGTGCGATCGTCCCGCTCTATCCCACAGTGAGGACCAGTCTAACACCCCCCGTCCCCTCCCGATAGCCCACGCTGATACTCTCATTAACCGCGCACTTAAACCGATGCCTTTCCCTCACCTTAGTGCGTCCCAGCAACTGTGCTAAAAAGTTCGACCAATAATGCAACATCATGAACCTCGAAAATCATCTTCTTTAATCAGAGAAAAAATTTATTGTACAGGCCCGATTCTTGCCCCTGCACTAGCCACTGCCCCGATCTGTACTCACCGACGCCCCCCTTCCTCTCATGCTACCCTCCTACCCCACAACTACACTAGTCCACTCGCAGCTGCTCAAATTGCCTGGCCTGTCGCGCCGGCCCTTGCCCTACACGCTCCCTCTCGCCCGAACTCGCCGCTCGCCGACCGCCACCCCCCGTCCCACAATACGGCCCTGTCTAGCACCCAGCGTCCCCTCCCGTTAGCCTGCACTGATACACTTGTTATCAGCGCACTTAAATCGAAACCCTCTCCCCACCTTAGTGCTTCCCAGCCAAAGAGCTGCACAGCTCGATCAATAATGCATCATCTTGTAACTCGCAATAAGTCGTTTTCCTCACTAATTTTTTTTACAGGCCTGATTCTTACCAGTGCACTAACCACCGCCCTGATCAGTCACCCCCGTCACCCCTCTCCCTGCTGCCCTCCCCCTGCTCCCTCGCTCTATCCCTCACTCGCTCCAGTCGTTGCGCCTCTCCGCTTCATCCTTTTCTTTTTTACCTTTCTTCCCTTTTTTACTTTTACCATGACAACACGCCTAACTCAACAGACACTCGCGCTTACCTGCGATTACCCGAATAATTAACCGATCACCCGCCCCCCCGCGCACCCCCCTGCCCCGGAAATATCGCCCCTCCCTTACAGAATCAGTCTGGCAGTCCCGAACCCGTAACATTCTCAGCGATGCACGTATTCCCCCGCCCCTACAGTCCCCACTTCCTTTAGGCCTGCTCCGAGGCTTCTCTCGGAAGCCCCGAAGCACATTTGATACGATATCGACAGCCCCCTCTGTCACAGTTCCCCACTATCGCCCTCCTTCTAATACCTACCACACCTTGCTTACAATTTTTCAATCCCCCCTCCCCTACCCTCTCATCCTCTCCCCGCCATCCCTACACTTACCACCCTCTCTTAAGCTCCGAAAGACCACCCGTTCCAAGGAGCTTCTACTCGCCGAAATGCGCAAGACGTCGACGAACGGACCCTCCGGAGCCTCACACCCTCGCCCTCCACAAGCCTCGGCCGGCAAGGCCGCTTATCATCATTAGTCCCCCACATGACGGGCCTCAAGGCCCAGAGGTTAGACCCCACAACCAACCCCCCACCCCCCAGCTAGATATCCGACGACACACTACTACCTCCATGCTTCCGCCAACTCTCCCGGCCCACTTTACTCCACGCACCTGTTGCACCGTCTTACATAACTACCTCTTCGACCTAAACCTTGAATACGGCCTCCCTACACCCATCGGCTGCCTCGATTCCTCTGCGGTGCTATCCTTCCAATGGGGTCGTTACCAGGACCTCTCCAACCTCTACTGCCTTGCTACGACGTTATCCAAACTCCACTCCACTCCCACCGCCTCGTACACAGTTATCACTAACAACGAAGTCGATAACCACCACAACAACTCCCAATTCCCCAGCCACTGGACTAATCTCGCCAACCGAAGCGCCCCCCCCCGTCCGGGGACGCCTAACCACTCTCTCGTGATCCTCACATGGCAACACTCACACTTCGGCCTCCTACACCTAACTCACACCTCAGCCACATGGATCGACTCTCTTCATCACCCTCCTCCGCCCGACCTCCTCGCCCGCTCTCTCAATCTCCTCTCTGACTGGAACTCCTCCCCCCCCCCTCCCGTCGGTACCCTACGCTTCCTCAACCCACCTCGCCAAAACGATTCCGACGGAGCATGGTCGTGCGGTACCCACGCCCTCTTGCACACCTACTTCATCACCACAGCCCCCCCGGACCAACCATACAACCCCCCCCCCTTCGACCCCCGTTCCTCGGTTTACTCCCTACACACTCTCCTATGGAACCACACCTTCCGCTCCGCCCCCCTCCCACAGGGCCGCCACCACCTTCTCGACGCCCTCCACCACCCCACACTACCCCCCCCCCTAAGCCCCCACCCACTCCCCTCATCCCCCCCTCCCCTCCTCTCCTCCCCCCTCCCTTCCAACCTCCACCCGCAGAACGCCCCCCCGATGACCCCCCCCGCACCACCCCCTCCCTCCCCTCCCCCATCCTCCCACACCACACATCCCAACCACTACACTTCATCACCCTCAACACCCGCGGCCTACACACCTCCATTATGGATGTTGAACACCTCTCCACCTCCCACCAACCGGACGTCTTAATCCTCACCGAAACCAACCACGACACCCACAAGTCCCGCTGGCGCATAGCCCTCCCCCAATACCACCTCAAAAGCTCCCGACCCTGCTACTCAACTGTGCCCCTACCCAACGCAGGCGTTCTCTTCGCGGTCCGCCGAGCCTCATTCCAGTCTGCCACTGTCCTAACCCCGCCCCCCCACCTCATCCCCCATATCGCCGGACTAAAAATCGTCCCCCACTCAGGCACCCCTTACCTCCTTATAGGTACTTATATGCCCCAGCTCTACAACCCCCAACTGACCT
>JAPMLY010003046.1:0-28777 GCA_026401115.1 Tetraselmis chui | reverse complement strand
TGATGTCACGCGGTACCTACTCCCCAGCCTCCCAGCGAGAGATAGGGCGAATGCTTGCCTGAGAGGACGGGTGAGTGAGTTGGGGAATGGTGATGGGTGAGTGGATAGATGGGGTGTGAACAGGTGTGGGTGGGAAAGGAGAGATAGGTGAGAGATTGAGTGGGTTTGTGGAAGGATGGACACTATAGTGCGTGGGTTAGAAGGAAAGATGGGTGAACTAGTGAAGTTGGTTGGCTGGTGGATGGATGGGAAAAGGTGTGGGTGAGAAAAGGAAAGATGGTTAAGGTACGGAGTGCATGGGAAAGTAATGTTGTTGGGTTGGTGAAAAGATGGGAACAAGTGTGGGTGAGAAAGAAGGATGGGAATAGGTGTTGGCGAGAAAGAAGGAAAGATCAGTGAGGGATAGAGAAAGTGGGTGGGTGATGCAAGTAGTTTGATGAAGGGAGAGCCTGCCTGCATGCGGTAGGCCTCGCCAATGCAAGGCAGCAGCTGCTCCCCATAAGACTGCGAAATCAGCTCCGCGGCCTGATCCCGCATCGCCACCCGAAACCCCTCCTCGTCGCCCTCCACATAGCGGCGCAGCAACGCGGTGAGGTTAACAGCCAGCTTTGCCTCCCGCTGCGCCTGCTGCCGCGCCATCTGCTTCTGCGACAGGTTGCCCCCCATCCTATACCAATCGCACCATCACAACTCAACCCCACACCCCGGTGCAAGACAGGCTGCTGAGGACACTTCGACCTATTTCGGAGCACACTGTAGACTGAAGGAGTGAGAAGTCAAAAAGGTCAAAGAGTAAAATATTTACGTTGAGAATAGCTCTTACCTTGCCAGGCCGCTGATCATGAGCTCCCCCACCAGGAACTCGAACTTTTCATTGCCGAACAGCATTGCAAAGAAAAGGCTCGGGTCCACAAAATTTGCGTCCGTTACATTGTCTGTCCCGCCGGCGTCGTAGCGCGCGCGCAGTGCCGGATTCGACAGCACCTGTGCGCAAGAATAAACACACAAACATTCAACTCTTCCGTCTAATACTACCAATCTACCATTAAAAGTCAATTGCTGCGTCATTACAGCGCAGCAGCACCCATGTTCGTGACTAGCACTATCAACCGAATTGAAAATCGTCAAATCGCAATAAGTCAAGCAAGGCGATAATGCGTAAGGAATCACGGAACCTATGCATCACAGAATCCAATACATCTTCAGAAGCAATTCAAACAGCAACCCTGACAACCGCGAAACACACGACAACATTCTCATGATAGTCATCAGCTTCACTAGTACGCCAAGTTCAGGTGCCAATACTTAATGAAATCTTGCATGTGTGTATGCCGTGCCCAAATGTGAGTGTGTGTGAGTGTGTGTGTGTGTGTGTGTGTGTGTGGGGGGGGGGGGGGGGGGGGGGGGGGGGGGGGGTGGGTGGGTGTCTGTGTATACATGCGCGTGTGCTTATTCGTAAGTATGAGTATTGGATTTACAGAGGGTGGGTTTGGTACCTGGTACGCTTCCCCCAACTTCTGAAAGCGCAATTTGGCCTCTGGATCGCCGGGGCACTTGTCGGGGTGCCACTTCCGCGCGAGCAGGTAGTATTGCTTTCTGATCTCGTCGTCTGTGGCTGTGGGGGCGACGTCCAGAAGGGCGTAAAAGTCGCCCTCCTCTCTTTCGCCTGCTCACAGCCGTCCGCCAGTCAGGAATCCCGACCCCAAATTACCAACTCGCCTCCCCCCCTTATACACACACGTACACACATACACACACACACACACACACACACACACACACACCACACACACATTCCCAAAGACACACACACACACACACACACACACACACACACACACACACACACACACACACACACACACACACACACACGCTGGGCACTAATTACTTGTAGCGAATTTATTACCTCTGCTGCCAGAAGAAGTGCCACTAGCACCACCACGGCCGGCCCCGCCATTATAGGTATCCGTGTCCTCCTCATCCGGCAGAGCCAACACGTGCCACTCCGTCCATTCCCGTTTGTCCTGTCGCCAGCAACCCCAGCGTGGCGCAAGTTAGCTCGCCCCCCCTCCCCTTCAAGATATATAGACACTGTAAGAGGACGGAAGGAAGGAGAGGAGGTCAGAGAGCAGAGAAGGTAGGAAATGACGCACGTGGTTCCAAATCTTCCCTTTACCCGACTCGATGATGGCCTCGGGCGTGTTGATGATGCCGCGAATGATTTGGGTGCTGCCAATCACCGCCCCCGTCACAGGCAGGACCACTGCCCCCACCAGCCCTGCACATCCAGCGGACCACCACACGCCCATGCAAGTGAGTGCCATCCTCGATTCGCCACTCCGTGGGTGATCTGCTAATACGTTTCTTTAATGTGTGAAATGCGTTTGGGGAGGATGTCGTCGTGAGTGGAGGGCTGCCTCACCCGCACACAGACCACAGAGCGCGCCTTTGGCTCCCTCCTTGCAGCCACCCACTATGGGCGCCACAATGAGGCCCAGCACCCCCGCGCACACCCCCGTGCCCATGCTCTTTAGCCCACTGGCCAGCCCCGCCTTGGCGTCCTTCGGCTTGCGCAGCGAAAAAAAGTCGTTCAACTGCAACGCGCAAAGCACCGCTCAACAACCACGCCCGTAGTCCCAACGACCCCGTAGCTGCACCAAGCCAGTCCGCTCGGAACGCGTAAACAATAACCCGTATGGAAGAGTTGTTGGGTGTGGGGATAAAAGGGAGAGTTGAGTGAGTGAGTGAGCGAATGAGTGGGCAAGTGTGCTTTCGAGTGAGTGAGCTAACGACAGAATGAATGAGTGAGTGTGTTTCAGAGTGAGTGAGTTAAAAGGGAAGTGGTGGGAGGGTGAGTGAGTGAGAGAATGGGTGAGTGAATTTTAGAGCGAGTGAGCGAATAAGTGAGCAAGTAGGTGAGCGTGAAAGAGAGTTGGTGAGCGAGTGGGTGAGTGAGTAAGTGGTTGAGAGAGTGAGTGGGCGAGTGAGTGAGTGGGCCAAAGAGGTGAGAAGTGCGAGAGAAAGAGAATGAGCGGTGAAGTGTTAGAGTGGGTGAGTGAGTTAGCGAGTGAGTGAACGGGTGGTGGGTGACTGAGCGGTGGAGGAGGTGAGTGAGTGAGTGAGAGGGAGAGGGAGCAGTGAAGTGTGAAAGGGCGAGTGAGTGAGCTGGTGGTCTGGTGAGTGAGTGAGTGAGGAGTGAGCGGGAGAGTGAGCGGTAATGTGTTGAAGGGTGAGTGAGGGAGAGAGTGAGTGAGCGACTGAGTGAGTATGAAAATGAGTGAGTGGGTGATTCATAGAGTGGGTGAGTCAGTGAGTACGTGTGGGCGTACGTCGACTTTTATGTCGTCCTGGTTTCTGACCGTCTTCGTGTCCGTTTGTGAAGGTCGCTCTGCGGTGGCCCTGGAGCGAGGGCTGCTCTTATCATCCGCCTGCGCGGACGGCCTCACCGGAGCAGGCATTCCGTCCGCGGCTTCCCCTCGCGGTGATATTCGGTAGCGGCCTTCGCGCGGGAATTGGTGTTTTGCCAACTCCGATTTTGTTCAGGTGGCCGGTTCGCTCAGAGCTATGGACTGACCCTGCCGTAGCGGCTTCGCTGCAAAGCTCCCGAGTCACGAGTGCCCGGTGATAAGAATTCCAACACCAGTTTAAAATGTTGGAAAAGGCTCCAAGCACTGTCTGGATTGCTGGAATCAAGACGCTGGGCGGCGGAGCGTTTCGTGTTCCGTAGCGAGCTCACGAGCTGAAGAGCGAGAGTCGGGCTGCGCTGGCGAGTGGTACTGGCGGTAACTGTACGAGCTATGGGCCCGCGAGGTGTTTGTTATCTGACGCCGCTATGCGCTACAGGAAGTGGGACCAGGCCAAAAAGCTTTGAGAAATGCGCGAGTACATCAAGACGGGCGCGGCAACTCGATAAGAACGGATAGCTGTGTCGCTGGGACTGTGACTGCCACCGTCCCCTGGGAAGGCCGGCTGCCCTGTGCAGTGAGTTGCCTCTCGCGGCTCTCAGGCGGACTGAGGTCGGAACTCGGTACAGCGGTACAGTACTGTGTCGCTTTAGGGCGGGTCGCGGGCTATCGATTTATTCGCGACCGCGTGCCTTGGGTAATAAGGATTACTAAGTCAGCAATAATACGATATGCTGGTAAGGATTTGCTGCTATACGACACCGTATCTGTACCTGTACATGTCAGCGGCTGGCAGCATGTCAGACCAGCATGTCGCATTTGCTGTAGAGTTGGTTACAAGAAGAACAAGATGAGCACGGACAGGGAAAGTGGGAGGGGAAACAAAAGGGCAAGAGTGACAAGAGGATCACGGAATCCAAAGCACGGCAAAGGGAAGGCACTACATTGTGCACAAACTTAGCAGATTAAACTAAGGAAACCCCAAGGCATGTCGCATCTGTTGCTGCGGCACATATGTCACGACATGTCGCTTTTATTCTATTACATGTACACAGTTTAAGGCCGATTCTTGGTGAGCTTTGCCACCATTGGCTTAATAAGGATGACATGTACACAGTTCAAGGCCGGTTCTTTGGTGAACTTTGCCACCATCCGCAAAAAAGTGGCCAAACAACGTGCCTCATAGCAGAAACGTACACTATAAATATACATACGCATGACTAGCTTACAAGTCCCGCCCCTAAATGCTCTTCCCCGTCCAACTCACACGAAGGGGCACCTCCAGCGCAGCATTTCCCGCACTATGAAGGCTCGCGCGCTTTTATTGATCTATTGTTGGTGTTTTGTGGTCCTCCACCCCCGGATTACATGCGCGTTGTTTCGGGAACCGGCCGTGAGGCGTTGGCTACGTGTTTTTGCTTCGCATGAGACTAGCTTCCGCGTCCCCGTTGATTGTTACATGGTGGCGGCACATCGGGTACTCGACCTCATGCCGGGCCACGCTTCTCATGTCCGGATGTGTCCGCGGTGCAATAAGTCCCCCCGGGTGCTTTCCGTGCCTTTGGCTCCTCCTCCATGACCTCGTGTTCTTCCATGTCTAGGGAGCGGACGCAGATCTCCATGCTTATGGACCATTTCTCCGTTGTCCTTGCTCACATTATATTATTAGGCTCCATGAGCGCATTGTCCATGTTTTGGAGGAGTTTATGGCTGAGGTGGGGCAATTAATGTGAGGGACTTGTTTGGAGGATCGCCGAATCCTGTTTGGGGCCTCCCGAGATCGCATTGGGGATGTCGTGTGGTTGGATTTTGCCGCTCCACATAATAAGCATTTGGTTGTTGATGTTAGGGTCACTAGTGCGCGCACGAATTCCAACGTTCCGGTTGTGGGGGCTTTGCTTCCGCTCCTTGGCAGTCTCGCGATGGGGGCTCAACAAGCTAAGCTTGATGATGACCTCCGCATTTCCTTCTCCCTTGGCACGCTTTCCATTCAGTCCGTTCATGACTAATACCCCTTTGTTGTTGAGGACGGGGGCCGGCTGGCTCCTAAGGCAGCTGACCTTACTGATCGCTTGGCCATTTTGGTAGTAATTCGACGTTTCCCAAGCATGGGTGCGGCGGACTCTCGCTCTTTAAGGTCTAAAAGCTATGCCCGCATAAAGGAGTTTGTACGGCGGTCTATATCGGTTTCTTGGGGATGTGCGTCGTGAGTTCAAACAACGCCTTTATGTGCTTCTTCATGGCATGCTAGGTGTGGCGGTTAGCCTCTGAAAGCTAAACGCTAGCACAAATCTGTTCTAGTCTGTCTAGTTCTGTTGTTGCAAGATGGCAAAATGATGTTGTCGAGAGGCAATGGTGAAAGATGTTTCACTGTTGTACTTAGGCAGTAGATGTTGTAAGTGAACAATGGAATTGTTAAAAGGTTCTGTCACCTCCCTCTACTGCACTGGGCTTAAATAGGTTTCTGCCCAGATTGCTTACGCATGCAAGCTACGCTTACGTGTCAGGCGTTAGGGCTGTCTAACCGTCGTCATATGTCTCGAGACGCGGCCTGCCTAGCATTGGGTTTCACGACGCGGCTCCTTCTGCTTCGAAGAGCTCGCTCTAGCGCGTCATCTGGGTGGTTAGATTAATTATGCATATCTGTACGTACCGGGAGGTACTGGTCGTACTGTAGCATCAGCACCCTTACAATATTGCAGTAGCGACGTACCCACGAGTATACGTCCGTCCTGTGGAAAAGCACGAATTGGAATCCGTAACGAGTACCTGTACAATGTCCTGCAATGTACTGTTGCATGATTGTACTCGTCACACTCGTACCCTCCCCCTCTTGACAGATCAATGAGGCCGCCGCGAGGCAGACCTCCGTGGTTCTTGGCTCCTTTACTGAAGCAGTTACTGGGACTCAGGAATGCGCGCTGGATGAGCGTGCATGAAATCGGTGTACGCATGAGTCTTGGCATACTTGTGCCATTGGGGCGTCTCCAAGAATTCTTGTAACGCCATCGTCCGATGCACCTCGTTCAACCGGTGCCAGATAGGTGGAATATCGTCATCATTGCAGTGCGTCATGAAGAGCAGATATTTGCCTCGTCGCCCAGGTAGCGACTTGATGCACACAACAGAGATGTGCGAGACATCAAACTCCTCGTCGTCTCCTTCAGGTACAGTCACCGGGACACCTTGTCGTAGTGGAGCGGTAGAGCAGGGTCACAAGTTGTTAACATGGAACACAGGATGTAAGCGTACTGTCGCTGGAAGTTTCAACCTGTAACTATGTTTTCCCAATCTGCTCCTCCACTGAAAAAGGGCCGAGCTGTCTGTCTCTAAGTTTCCGGTTCGGTTGTCCTCGCAGAAAAATATTTGTTGTGACGACTGACACCTTGTCTCCCTTAGCGAAGTGTGGCGTTGTAGACGGTTCTGTGCGCGCCTCCGTTTCGTCCTTGTGTAGCTGTAACACCGAGCGTACCAAGGTATGTACTTCCTGTAACAATCTCAACCGTTCTGTTGCGTCTTGCGAAATTAGAATCGACGGTCGCATGCTGAAAAGCATGTCAGGAGGCTCCTCAGGAGAGAACCCAAAGTTAGCCTCGAACGGTGTGTGCTCAATTCCGAGTGCACGCGAAGCGTTGTACGCAAATTCCACTTGCGGTAGTAGCGTTGTCCAATCGGAGCCGTCATAGCAACAGAAGCAACGAAGAAGCTGCTGGAATGTGTTGTTCACTCGCTCTGTCAACCCGTCCGTTTCTGGATGTCGACTGGAAGACATGTTTAGACGCGTTCCGAGGCGTCTCCAAAGTGTCTGCGAGAAGGCACTGACGAATTTCGGGTCGCGGTCGTTGATCAGCACACGGGGTAGTCCATGTAAGCGGTAGACTCCCTGTAAAAACAAGTTGCAGTTTCTTCGGCAGTAATCGACTTTGTACATGGCAGAAAATGGGCCATTCGAGTTAGATGGTCTACTACAATCAGCACACTGTTAAAGCCATTGCTATCAGGCAAGTGTGTCAAGTAGTCAAGACCAACGGTATGTCACGGTCTGGGTGGAACAGGTAGTGGGTAAAGAGTCGCAGCCATCTGCGGTCGAATCTTTGCTCGTCGGCACACGACGCAGCGTTCACAGAAATCTTTCACGTCTTGGCGGATTCGTTTCCACCAGAATCTGTCGAGTGCTTTAGCAAGAGTGCTAGCAACTCCTCTGTGACCAGCTGACGAACTTTCGTGCAGCTCTGTGATCAATTTCAGTCGGAGCTCAGAGTTCTGTGGTATACAGAGGCGATTGAGGCGCCAAAAGTATCCGTCTCTAGCTTCTATCCGGCTGTCTTTCATCCACTCACCCTCGTCCCCATAGACCCGTTCTCACGAGTCTTGTGAGAACCCCTCGCGAATGAGATCAGCGAACTCAGGGCTCAGCTGCAGCGCGTTAACAATCAGTAAATTTAACTGCGCGTCTTCAAACAGCAGCTGGGACTTCCGTCGTAATTCTCGATCTGACGGAACCTCGCCATCCCAAAATAAGGGTTCTGTGGCCTGAGGTACGAAGTCTGGACGCCGGCTTAACGGGTCAGCTTCGTTCAGAGCTCCTTTGCGATATGCAAGTGTCATTGAGCACACAAACGGTTGCAAATCCCGCAGGTATCTTGCTTGCCGCTTGTTCAGCCTGTTGTTCGGTTGTCTGAGCAGATGTCGAAGTGTGTCGTGGTCTGTTACGACAAGGAATTTAGAGCACCCTTCAAGATAGCACCTCCAATGCTTGACCGCTTCGCATACGGCCAAAGCTTCTAAGTCGTACGCAGAGTAAGTGTTACCACGCTCAGCTGGATTCGGCTTACGCGCCCAGTAAGAGACTGGTTGAAGACCTCCTCCTTGGTCTTGCAACAAGACTGCTGCAATCCCCATTGTCGAAGCATCTGTAGCTACGGTGAAAGTCGCGTCCGAGCCGACCTCCGGAAGGATCAGGCATGGCGCGGAAATGAGCCGTAACTTGAGAGTCTCAAAGGCTTCCAAACAGGCAGGCGTCAGCGTAACCTTCTGTGGCTGGGACTTCCGCAGTAAGTCCGTCAATGGAGCCGTAAGGTCGCTAAAATGGTGTATAAATCTGGCATAGAAGTTGCAGAACTGTACGAAACTGCGAACCTCCTTCTGCGTCTTGGGCACTGGCCAGTCTGCAACGGCCTCGACTTTCTTTGTGGAAACCGAAATTTTACCGGCTGTCACAGTATAGCTCAGGTACTCCATCTCTTGTAGTCCGAAGAAGCATTTCTTAAGGCGTAATTTCAGCCCTTCTTGCTTAAATCGTTGTAGCACGAGACGTAGGTGCTCCAGGTGCTCCTCCAGAGTTCGACTGTAGATACAGACGTCATCGAGGTAGACTGTGACGAACTTATGTTAAAAGTTGCGAAGAATGTCATTCATCATCCTCTGAAACGTAGCCGGTGCATTGCACAAGCCAAACGGCATGGCGACCCATTCCATTAAGCCATGAGGGGTCTGAAAAGCCGTTTTGTGAACGTCTTGCTCACGCACTCGAACTTGCCAGAATCCAGAGGCGAGGTCGAGGTGTGTGTAAAAATTCGCGTCCTTAAGTTCGTCCAAGGTGTCATCCACTCGCGGAAGTGGGTAAGCATCTTTACGCGTAACCTTATTAAGGCCACGGTAGTCAATGCACAGACGTAGCGAGCCATCAGCTTTCCGCACAAGAATTGGCGAGCCGAACTCACTGTAGCCGGGACGGACCGGACCAGCCTCCACTGCGTCTTTGAGCTGTCGATTTAGCTGAGCGCGCTATGCGGGTGACAATCTGTTCAGCCGTTGGCGTCGCATCGGGCCAGTTGTTTCAATGGGGTGATCCCACTGTCGGCTTACATGCGTGGAGAGTCGACAGGTTGCAGTAACTCCGGGAAGTCATCGAAGAGTAACGACCGGAAGTTGTCACGTTGTTTTGCAGTTAGCTCCTCTCCAGTGTGAAAGTCTGTCGGTTGTTCAGCGGCTGACGGAAGTTCAATGACGTAAAATTCAGCATGACGTCCTGTGCTGCGGCACGTCTTGCGCATGAGTTTCTGAACTTTTGTAGACGACATCAGCAGACACTCAAGGCGTCGTTCCTCGAGTGTAGTCTCCACAGTTGTGCCATCCCTCAGTGTAAAAACCATGGTTGTACCAAACTGTAAAGAGGCATGTTCGTCATCAAGCCATGGTAAACCCAGGATTAAATCAGCCGTACGTAAATCACGTAAGACGTAAAAAGTCCGGTGAAATTCGTGTCGAGCCAGTTCAAAAGTAACATCGCAGACTGTCGTAGAAGTCACTCGTTGTCCGTTGGCAAGTCGAACTAGGGTCTTAGTCGCAGACTTCCGAGTCTGTAAAGCAAAGCGTCGTACAAAGTCCTCTGACACAAAATCAAGCGTCGCAACGCAGTCCACTAATCCAGAAATTTGGTGTCCGCCATCAAGAGTGTTCACTGTCAGCTTAGTTCGAATTAACGGGCAAGCTTCCGTGAGGTCAGTCAGTAGGGCTGTAGCGGGCGAAGAAAATTGTCGCAGCGTAGCGATGGACGGTTCCGCGGTGTCTGAAGGTACATGTACCAAGTTGGGTTGATCAGATGTTGTTGGTGTTGTCGAGTCGTAAAACGCACAATCTGCGTCGACTAACCACAACTGTACATGCCAAGGAGATGGAGCAACCACCTCATGTTGCGCTGGGTTTTTCAGTGACTGACGAGTAAAAAGCTGTGTCCTCGCTGGGAATTCTTGATAGAGTTTCCAGTTCGTAGTCACTTGAGTAAATTTCGCCAATTTCGGTAGTACAAAAACAGCCATCGTAGATGTCGGAGATGTTCGACGACAATCCTCGAAATGCTGCGCAATCTGCTCAGCTAACTCCCAGGGTGGGTTGATGAACACCCTTTCCCCTGTCAAATCTCTTTCAAGAATCGAGTCACTCGGCGAACAGTGAGGTAAGTCACCGTGCAAGTTTAGACCTTCATCATCTGCACATCCCTCCAATGTGAAGTTGAATCGTGCATGCAGAGGGTAAAAGACTGAGTCAACCAGTTTCCAATCAATTGAACGTCTGGTTACATGTTCACGACTCTGTCTCTGCTTAGTCTGACGACGACGACCTGCTACTAACGTTGCAGGTGTCGTGACTGTAGTCGATGGAGATGCCGAAGGTGTTTCGACGACCTCTGTCGCTAGCAGTGTATCAAAACGAACATTAGATGTAGCCGGCTGCTCCACTTCGCTGGTAGAACAACCTTGCCACCATCATTGCTTCTTAGACTCCATTGGTGCCTTGCCCTTCCACTCCGGGCATTGGAACAGTCGGTGTCCCTTCTTGTGACACTTGAAGTAGAGTCCCTCCTCCATGTGACGCTTACGCTCCTCGGGTGTCATCGCCTTTGCGAGTGTGTTGAAATCATCGCGGCCAGATGTTTGACCACGTCCACCATTGTTGCCTCCACCACGTCCACGTCCGCGGCCACGACCACGGCCACCTCTATTACGCTTCCAGATGTGAGAGGCTTCCTCGAGAGGGTCCTCAAGGTTGCGCTTGCGCGTCGGCTGGGCAGATGGACCAGCAATAGACCTCATATTGCCGAGTTCCGGCGAATCTGTAACGACGTCGTTCAGGAAGTTTTGCAGCTCCACCAGAGTAATCTGGTACCCCTTCTGAGCTCGGTGTGACTTCGTCTGGTTCTTCAACATAGAGTTCGCTAAGCCGTTAATGAAGCGCACCCACTGAACATCAGCTGTCAGATGCTGACGAGACCGACGTAAGAAGTCGTTGTACTGCTTAGTGTAGAACGCGTAACTCATCGTGCTGCTCTGCGTAAAGCTGAGCAAAGCCTTAATCGCGTCGTCATGAATGTTCGGTAGAAACGTTGTCGTGCGTAACTCCGTAACAAGCTCGTTGTACGTAGATGGAATAGCAGCCTGAGTTTTCCGGTTTAGCCACCACCCATTCAGATGTCCAGAGAACTGTGAAGTAACCCATATAACTGAGTCGTACGAATCAGGCGCAATCCCAAGCATGAGAAAACGTTGAGGCTGAGCTTCAAGCCAATCCTCCAGTTCATAAGCTTTTTTACCATTCTGTAACGGTGAATTAATTGCAGCCTTGCGCTGAGTCTCCGTGAGGGTAACAAGTAGTCCGGCCAAGTTGTGGGTAGGCATCGGCATTCCCACACGTAAATCAATAGGCCCTTCACCAGTCAATCGGTTGATGTGCCCGCGAATCAGCAGCCAGACAGGACCAGAGTCGACCGTCGTAAACCGGGAGTGCATGTGAAACTGTCTCGGAATAGACGTGTCGTTTTGCAGGACTGGAACGTGTTGGTAGACCGCTCGGCAAAAGGGTTCCCATTGAGTCACGTAACCAAAGTGAAGTAACTCACTCTCGTGCTTCTTAGCACGAAGTAACCCCGTCTGAGCGGGCGTAAGGTTGAGACCGTCAATGTTGATTGTTTCCGGGACGACGTAAGTGCCATCCGGATTAACTATCGACTATGCTAAAACAGTCTGCTCAACCTAAGCAGGTGTGCGTAAGTTGTTCGTAGTAAACATGACAGGGATAGAAGCCGAGTACACGTAAACAAGCTGTCGTCCTTGAGGTAGCGTAACTAGGACATGATCACCACTCAACCGCGTTACATCATCCGGTGTCAGAACGAGACCGGTTTCCTCGTGTACGTCACGAACAGCAGCGTCGACAGGCTCTTCGTTAGGTAAGATAGAGCCAGCTGGGAATAACCAAGTTTTACCAGAACGAGGCTCACGTTGTAATACGAGCTTCAAGTCCGACGGTTTAGTTCTTCCAACGTGAATTACCAACACCACGTAATGTCCGGGTCCTAGAGAAGCCATCTCAAATCAATCAAGCAACGTCGAGCGTATCAACGAGCAACGAAAGCGTGCGTCGACCAAAGAGCTCCGAAACCAGTGTGGCGGTTAGCCTCTGAAAGCTAAACGCTAGCACAAATCTGTTCTAGTCTGTCTAGTTCTGTTGTTGCAAGATGGCAAAATGATGTTGTCGAGAGGCAATGGTGAAAGATGTTTCACTGCTGTACTTAGGCAGTAGATGTTGTAAGTGAACAATGGAATTGTTAAAAGGTTCTGTCACCTCCCTCTACTGCACTGGGCTTAAATAGGTTTCTGCCCATATTGCTTACGCCTGCAAGCTACGCTTACGTGTCAGGCGTTAGGGCTGTCTAACCGTCGTCATCTGTCTCGAGACGCGGCCTGCCTAGCATTGGGTTTCACGACGCGGCTCCTTCTGCTTCGAAGAGCTCGAGCTCGATCGCTCTAGTGCATCATCTGGGTGGTTAGATTAATTATGCATATCTGTACGTACCGGGAGGTACTGGTCGTACTGTAGCATCAGCACCCTTACAATATTGCAGTAGCGACGTACCCACGAGTATACGTCCGTCCTGTGGAAAAGCACGAATTGGAATCCGTAACGAGTACCTGTACAATGTCCTGCAATGTACTGTTGCATGATTGTACTCGTCACATAGGTCTATATCTCCGTGATGCCTTACATGAGGGTAGTGTAGCTCTTATTGCCCGCCTCCTTGCTGACCAAGGAGTGGATCCGGATCCTATCGAGCAAACATGCCCTAATTTCAAACCCCGAAATTACCACGAGATTTACACGAATAGCACACGCATGGTCTCGGATCTACTCAGATTCGCGGGTTCGAACCCTTATTTTCTTAGCCGGATCCACTCCCGGCCCTGCTCCGAGGACTTTGAATCTCTGCCTATTTTCTTTTCCTCCTTGCCGATGGATTCGACCACTTTCTTTGTAATTTAATATATTCAAATAAGTATACATTTATCTTGTGATATTCATGCCGCAAGCCACGTCGGGAGCTCGTTTTCATGGCGGCCATAGCAAAACGATCAAAGCGCTTCAGAGGAAAGCCAAATTATGTACCATTTCGTTTATGCCGTGTAACCTAAGAGAGCCCTCTAGCTAGCAAGCGGACAATAACGACCCCTACCCCTTGTGGGCACTAGATATGCTTCCCCTGCCACATAATATTCAAAGTTCCCCAACTCCCTATAAATCTCAATAATACTAAATAGTGATTTCGCTGTGCCCTTCCATGCCGCGAATACGTTACTTTTGCGCTCAACCAATGGACATCAACGATGGCGATATTGAATCGTAGCTACAATGTTACCATGGATCGACGTTAATCCCCGACGAGCGCTTAATTGACGGCACTTTCAATTGCCGTCGTTTACAAGTGCAAGCGATAATATAGCTTGATGCGAATGAACACCATAATAATAACATACGTCCTACGTGCATGCGTCATGTATATTTACTCCCGTCCAGTCCCGTGCTATAAGTTAGGCTTGAGCGCGTGGGGTGTCGTGGGTAATGAAATGGTCATTAATACGATTTTCAAGCAAATACGGTGCACCATGTAAGGAGAAGTGGCCCGTTGGGGTGCAAGTAACGGCACAAAGAGAAGAAGCGCTAATAAGTGACCATCGCCTCGGCGCATTGGTTGGCACTTCAGCAAAGATTACATCGTAACGTACGTGTTCCTCGAAAGCCGGCGGAGAAATCAAAACGATTTACAACAAGTGACAGCTATTCACCTGTTGTTGTCTGGACACCTTTTGCTTATGCCATATAGGAAACTTGGTATACAAAATCTAAGCCGGGGGAGTCCTTCTCGCATGGCCCATCCTCTTAGTGGGTTGGGGCTTTACCCCACCAAGGAGGCTGGGTGGAACTATTAATACAGCAATAATACGTACCTGCTTGAAGCCGTTCGGGAACGGAACGGGAGGAGATAAATACATATTGGCATTCAACACTTCGCACCGACATTGGCCATCACTCATCGCGGCCGCCGCAGTGATGGCAAGGACACGCGAGGCATTACTATTGGGGCGCAGGGAGAGGCCATTGGACTCAGCGTACAATGCGGCGGTGGAAAACACGCGTGCGCGATTTGCAATCGACGGCGCTACTGAGTGCCAGTAACCCTCTTGAAACGAGGGTTTGGAAAAGTTAGGACTTGCTTACAAAGCAACCAAGGGAGCCCAATCATCTTCATTCTGTCGTTGCAAATGATGCGGTAATCAGTCATTAACAACCCCCCTCCTTTGTTCCACAAGACACCCACCCTCGCATGCATGCACCGCGACGAACGGCTATTTTGTACGGCTCTGTTGGCGCTCGTGATCTGACAACAACGTAACGGTCGCGCACGTACGCCAACATGCGCGAATGAACTTACATGTACGATTCGTATTAAGGTGTTAGTACAGAACAGCAAGACACGCCGCCCCCCATCACACACGTCCACTGGCTAGAGCGGCGAGGGGGGGCGGGGGGGGGGGGGGGGGGGGGGGGGATTAACACACACGCCCAAATTTGAGGTTCTTTTCTAATCGTTTGAGAAATGCTACGCGTTGTTATCCGACGCACCCGCCTTTCGGATGCGCGCCACAATTTCTTTGGCGCTCGGCCGCTTGACGGGGTCGGCAGCGGTGCAGTCCTCCACGAGGCTGGACAGCTCTTCCATCACTCGGCGAGCGGGGCCCGTCAGGCTGGGGTCCACCTTGACCGCCGGCAGCCGCATCTCCTCTGGCTGCATGATCCACCCCATCTGGATCTCAAACGCCGCCATCCCCGCAAAGGGGCGGCTCCGCGTCAGGATCTCCCACAGCGTCACCCCAAACGAGTACACCTGTTGCCGCAGAGGAAAGGTGAGTCGCTGGACATCGGCGCTCCAGACAATGAGTGTGATAAGACAGTTGGCATCATAAGTGAGGCAGGGAAATAGGTGTGTGAGGCAGGACACCGTCGTCACGGGAAACGTCTATAGAAGTCAGACAACGGGAACCACAGACGAGACAACAACATATGGACAAAGACAGATTTGAGACGGGCGCAAGACGGTTTTAACAATGAGATATATGGGGTGCGTGGGATTCAAATGCGCAGCGCGATTACGTCAGCTTTGAGCATCGTCGCGCCGCCAACCTCCTTGTCCTCCGGCGTGCTCCCAAGTAGCTCGGGCGCAGAGTATTCGGAAGTGCCCACAACACCTGTGTAGCATCCATCCCGGAGAGCTGTTCAGAATAATCAAAATAGGTGACCTCGAAATATAATTTGTAAGATTTACTTATTAAGGACAAACTTATATGACATAAACCCACAATATATGTGTATGTCACAAATCAATACATATCACAACGCTTTTTATGCGACAATGAAAACATTATTTCCAGTAATATCAAAATACCGAATTGACGCACCAAGACAATCACTCAACTCCATATAAACAAATCATCCTACGCAGACGGCCTTGATGCGCATAAACATAACACAAATATGATGCGCTGCACATGTGCAGCTCCTCAACGTCCACCCCACATTAAAGCCCCCAATTACAGTGTATCAAAAGAAGTAGAATGGGTTTCACACTGACTCACTCAAGTGTCCCGACGAATAAGGGTTCAACCCTCCACAACACACACACACACACACACACACACACACACACACACACACACGCGCGCGCGCGCGCGTACGCGCGCACACATATACACACACACCCCCCACACACAAAAAAAAAAATAGGGGCCTGAACAATATTTGCTATCAAACTGCTTTTGTAGGATTAAGCGGGTGGAAGTCCGTGTGCGCACGTATGTATAGGCCTATGCGTATCTGTATTTGTGTGTGTGAATGTGTGTGTGTGTGTGTGTGTGTGTGTGTGTGTGTGCGTGTGTGTGTGTGTCTGTGTGTGTGTGTGTTTCTTTGTGTATTTATGTGTGCCTGCGCGAGCGAGTGAAAATACGCTCCTTTCAACATGCACAGCTAAATATTTGAATTGATTGCATTCATAATTCCCAGGTGTGGAGGGGCTACCTGATGTGAAGGTTCGATTCATTGAGGCGCGGTTGGTCTCTTGGCCGGCGCCAGAGCTGCTGTTCGCCTCCACCTCGCGGCTCATCCCAAAGTCGCCGATTTTCATGACCAGACCGTGGCTGACGAAAATGTTGCCGGGCTTGATGTCGCGGTGGAGGATGGGGTTGGAGCGGCGGTGGAGGTGGAGGATGCCGCGGGCGATGCTGCGCACCATCGGTAAGACCACCTTCATGGGATCCCAACTGCAGCGGGACCAAAATTCCCACAAAACTAAAATCAGTGACTGCCTTTCAGCATTCTTTTGTTGGCAAAAAATAGGAGGCCCAGTCAAACGACCGCTACGCAAATTGACATGACAGGAAGAAAATGACGCGTCATTGTAAACAATCAATCCGCTTCGAAATAGTAATGCAGCGATTAACCAACAAAAACAACACAAATTCAAGTGCGTTATGAAATGAACCTGCATAAAGGACTAAACGCAACACTCTGTTGAACATCACTTCGTTACATTGATATCAAGTACGACACAGGTGAGGTAAGAAATCAGTCCCAATACATAAGTTTTCTTGAAATATAGATAATGCTATAGAACAATTTAAAAAGATACGCCAACGCTATTGGGGGCAGTTCTGTCGCTGGTGGGAGCAACAAAGGAGCCTGCGGCGACGGCAAATGAATAGGCGATATCACCATCATTACGTAGAAAAAGATAAAAAATAAAGCAACACACACAAACACACACACACACACACACACACACACACACACACACACACACACACACACGCACACACACACACACACACACACACACACACACACACACACACACACACCTAACCTCTCCTACGTTAAAAGCAAAGACTGTGAACATCACCAAGCAACATTGGCACAAAAATGAGGATATAATGTTGCCACACATCACATAGCCGGCAGTATAAAAACGTACAACAGCCTCATGCGCGACCGCATCGTCCGAAATCAATGAGCTGGAAGCACGATTTAGGCTCTTTACATCTGAACATAACAAATGAATTGAACAGGGCAGAGAAAGAAAGTCGTGGGAGTACCCTGGGCCGCCCCCTTTCCCCTTCGCGCCGCCCATCGTGTGGTGCACCATCGTGTCCAACGTCCCGCGCGGGCAGTACTCCATCACTATCAGCAGCTCCCCCTCGTGCAGCGCCACCGCCCGGGCCGAGACGATGTTGTCGTGCGAGCCCGCCAGCACGTGCATGACCACCTCGTGCACGTTGGTCGTCTTCTTCACCGCCACCGGCGATTCGTTGTACCACGCCGCATACACCGCCCCCTCCGCCCCCGCCCCCAAAAACTTCCCCAACCTCAGCTCATCAAAATCAACGTCATCTATTCGGCCCTGCAAAGAAAGACGATGCCAAAAGGAGAGGACAGGGGGACGGGCAGGTTATGAAATGAAGAGGGCTGAATTGCAAAAGTTTACATGTAAAAAATATTTAGTCGCAACATTTCCGAAAGCATAAAACAGTGCAGCCAAGAATGGACTTATGCAGGCAGAGTAGCAGACGGGTGGCCGAGCAGCGCTTTTTTAAATACGGTGGGAAGTTGGTTGAACCAAGCCACTAAACGAAAATGCGAAAAGATATATCATTTTCTATGTCATTTCGACGGAGAATGAAAACCTAAAATGATTCACATTCACATTTTTTGCGGAAAACAAAAACGATAGGACAAAATGCAAAAAAACTGCGCGACGAGCTGCAAGCGAGCGCCGGCATCAAAATTCCAGAAACCCCGAACCGCGAGGCGCTGCTCAACTATTGGAAAAAAAATAGACGAGACAGGGTAAAACACAAACCGTAAACCTAGAATAATAAAGGAAGATATGTGTGTGTGTGTGTGTGTGTGTGTGTGTACGTGTGCGCGCGCGTGAGAGAGAGAGTGTGTATGTGTGTGTGCGTGTGTGTGTGTGTGTGTGTGTGTGTGCGTATTTCTCTCCCTCTCGCTCGCTCTCTCTCTCTCTCTCCGTGTGTGTGTGTGTGTGTGTGTTTTCGGGGAAAGGGGGGGGGGGGGGGGGGGGGGGGGGGGGGGGGGGGGGGGTAAAAAGAGAGGCAGCACAGTGATGAACGCTGTTCGTTAAAAAGTGCCCTACCCTTATGCAAGAGTTTCACTGTCGTAAACGGAAACGTAGCATTAGCTCGCAATCTGCCCGCACGAATGGGTGCGCATTTACGGGGATACGACTGCTTGCATGACGGCGGCATGTTCACGTCAACCCGCACCAGAAACATAGGCAAAGCGCCACCGAATTTCATGCACTACAAATCACAAGATATCATGTTCATTGTTTTTTCAAAGTTACGCTTTTACAATATCACAAAGATGAAGAAACAGAGGGAGAAGGGGAGGCGTGTGCTTGGGTGCGTGTGATTTGTGTGTTGGTGCTGGGGAGGAGGAAGTGGGGTAGGGACGCACCGACAGGCCGAGCTGCTCCGCAACCGGCACTCCTGGCTGTAGATCCTGGATGTGCCTGGGCAAGATGCCGCGGGTGCCTGTCCCGATGCTGGTCCGCGTGCTGGGCGCGGTGGTGGAGGCGGTGGTGCCCTCCGCGCCGTCGCTGGCAGCCGAGGTGGAGCGGCGAAAGGTGCCACCACCCCCTGCACCCACCGCACCATCGTTGGCCGCCGCCGCAGCCGCAGCCGCTTCCCGCCTGATGTCCTCCTTACTGTCAAACACCGCCTGCAACAGCTGCGCACTGGGCAGCGTCGAAGCGCGCTGCGCCAGCTTGGCGGGGCTAGAGGAGGGGGAGCCGGTGCCCCAAGTAGCCTCGAGGATGGGCACCAGACTCGGCGCCGTCTCGGAGCTCTCACGCCTGCCCTCACTCCCCCCGCCTCTTTGTGCCTCTGCCTGAAGCTCGCGTTCCGCCTCCGCCACCTCCGCGACAAGCCTCTCCGACGGAGCGCTGGCTGCTCGCAAAGGGCGGCGCAAAAGTATGCCGCTACTCATGTCCGTCTGCAGCCGCCGCGCCGCCTCATCCTGCGCATCACCCCCACCACAGCACTCACCCAACCAACCGCGCAGCTGACCAGAGACGGTTAATCCAAAGAGATTCCCAGACTCCCCCGGTTTTCGCCAGCAGGTGAGTAGTGAAGCCACACGCCTGGCTTTGGCACACTCCGTTGTAGTGAGGCTGCAGAAAGACAGCCCTAAAACACGTAAAAGGCAAGAAGAGTTTCATTCTCTCAGTCATCGCGAGACGCTCACCTTTGCGATCTTCATCCGGATGCCGTCCGGGTCGGCCAGTGAGGCTCGCTGAGAGTAGGTCACGATGCCGCCCAGCGCCGCACTCAGGTGGGAGCCGTAGTACCGGGCTGCGCCCACACACAAAAGCAGCACACAGGAGGCGCATGAGAGGTCTCAAACGAAACCATTTGCGTTTAGCAGACACAGCTGATCAGCCTTAGGGTAAAGAGAGGGAAGAGTGATGCCCCTTCCAACACTTACAGAGGAGCAAACAGAACATACCTTCTGAAAATCTATACGACGGGGGGGATGAGGAAAGGATAATGTGACCAAAACGATATGCACGGGAGGTGGCTTTAGGGTTTGGATGGAGGAGGGTGGGGGGTCACACCGCTGGTGTTCTCGGGCCGTTGCTGCTGCTGCTGACTCTCCAAGACTTGGCGGAGGACTGAGGAGGGAGCGCTGGGGTCCTGCTGCCCGCTCCTCGACGTCTCCTCCGCGGCGGTGGAGCTGCTCTCTGCCCGCCCCGCGTCCGCGCCCGCCGTCGCCGCACCGCGCGCAAAGAACTCCTTCAGCTTCCCCAACCCACTGGGCCGCGCTTCCATCCCCTCTGGCCCGAGTAGCAGCGCCAGCAGGGTCTGCAGCCCCTTCCGCCACGTTCTGTAGGTTTGTGCGTCCTTGGGGTCGGAAGAAAGTGGGCAGCGAATGGGAGAGGGTGAGAAGGTGATGAATGGTTCAACTCTTGTGATTATGTATTGAATGGACCGCGGAAATTGAAGCTGACGATGTTCAGGGCAGCATTCAGGGGTGGTGGGGTCGGGACAGGCCAGCACTCTCTGACCATGAACTTTAGGACCAGGTCGGGTTCCGCAGTGATGACGAGTATGAGCGTGTACTCCTCCTCATTCTCCGCCACCTCTTCAACGTAGAGCATGAGGATGTACTTGTTCCAGGCCCAGCGCAGGGTGGTGCCGTCGCCGCTGAGCTGGAAGAAGCGCTTCTTTTTGGCGTTGGACGCGGATGGCTTCCCCTACGGGGACGGAGTAGAGAGCGGCTTTAAACCCACAGCAGACAAAATACACATGTGCATTTTGAATATGAAAGGACTACTCAAATAGTTTCAGATAAAAAATAGTAGATCCAAATGGAGCGAAAGGACTGTCGTCATGTAACCAGCTAGCAATTTATATTGCCACACTAATTACACAATTCGAAAGATATCACAAACGTCACACTCCTTATACGCCGTCGCATGCAAGACGGACGGGCACAAAAGAGTCATTTGCGAAATATCATGGCTGCTATCGTTGCTGGTAAGATACATAAAGCGCTGACATAGCGCGCCAACACCATCCAATCAACTAAAACCTAAGAGATGCCCAACCGATTGATGATAGTATTAACCAGTATGACACTATTCGCCGTTCATAATTCGGCTCAATATCTCGCATAAAATACTTCCCAGCTTTTATTACTTACAAATGTTCAAAATGATTCGTACTCTATCGCTTCTCATTTCTATTGTGTGCCTATGCGTGTGTGTAGGTGGGTGTGGGTGTGGGTGTGTCATCGAGAAAAATTGCGTGCGTGTGTGTGTGTGTGTGTGTGAGAGAGAGAGAGAGAGAGAGAGAGAGAGAGAGAGAGAGAGAGAGAGAGAGAGAGAGAGAGAGAGAGAGAGATGTTGTGTGTGTGTGTGTGTCTGCGTGTGTGTATTCCATAATGGATTGGGAGGGGGGGCACTTACAATCCATGCACCCCGAACCAGAGGCAGCAAGTTGGGGTGGACTCGCTCCAAATCCCGATGCGGCCCAACCACGCTAAGTGATCGAATGGCCTGCAGAGGCGTCAGGTCAGGCAAACCCGTGGAGGATCTGGACACGGCATATCGCGTCATCATGCGCCGCATGCTGACCCACGTAAACACCCGGATGACAAGTAGTAGCAGGGTTAGGACGCCCAGCAGGATCAGGCTGGCCAGTGGCTCCCCGATAATTTTCCGCTGTGCCTCTGCGCTGACGCCGTAGTAAGCTAGCTTGCGGGCGGCCTCTTGAAAGCTCAGAATCACTGCATCGCAGTTTATTCAGTTAGTCACACGGGTAGCTGTCTTAAGGATTACTACATGCATTAATCATAATACGCGCTATACTCTTATCAGTGAATTGCCATTTACTTTTAGGGAACAACGAAACATACGATGAAATGTGAGACGAAAAGGCGTAACGGAATTTTGGCGACAGGGCGGAGGTCTGACCTGCCACAAAGGCGGCAATGAAGTAGATAAGAGATACGGGCATGAGGCCCGTGATCCACTTGCACAGTGCCGCCTTCTCGTGGCGCACCGTCACCCAGCAGAGCGAGGCCCAGACGACATTGAAGAGCAGGCCAAAGGTGGGCCACATGATGAAGCCGGCGGTGGTGAGTGCGGAGGCGCTGCTAGAAAGGACTGGCAGCCCGAGCCACACAACTACGCGCACAGTCGCCAGCAGCAGAGACACCTAGGAATAGCGATGCCACACCAAAACAAGCTCATCAGAGGGAAAAAGTATAAGCCAATCCCTTTCAATGCCTTCCCACCCCCCTAGCATCACATAACCCGGTGGGGCATGAAGTAGCAACGCAGCTTATGGACACACTTTTTTATCATGAAAAGGGGGGGGAGAGGAGAGAAGGGAGTCACCATGAGGTCCATTTTCAGTGCAGTGGTGAACTTGTGGATGTCAAGGTAGAGCCTTCGCATTTTGAAGGCGTCCTTCTCGCGCACATCGGCTGCGCAGCGGCTGTAAGTGCGCCACCCCATCTGTCTGTGCGTGGCGAGTGCTAGCAGGCCCAGCACTAGCTGCAACGCCACTGTGATTGTGCCAATGACGCCCGCAGCCGTCCCAAACACGGGCTCTAGCTCCTGCCACTCAGCTACCTAATGCATGCCATGTCGCAAGGAAGGTAGGTTATAAATAGCACCCGAGCAGCAACACCGTCTAATAACTCTGGAATCCAACACATTCTGCATTCTTTGCTTCGCCCCCTCGTCAGCTCTTGCGCGACACATCCGTCTTTTGAAGCTAGCAGATGACAAAAAGCCAAGAGAAAGAGGCTGCCAATGAGGGGTGGCATGCAGCCGTACCGTGAAGTAGAAGATGGCGCAGGCCTGAATACCGAGGAGGAGAACGGAAGCTAGCAGAGCGTGCGCGTCCTCATGGAGCAGAGCCACAAACGCAAAACAGGTGTAGAAGGCCACCACCCAGCAGGCGATGATGGAGAGATACAGACTCTGCGGCTCCCAACGGCACACGCCACGAAGCGCTGGAGGACAGCTGTCGATTATGACAAGCGGAATATTGTGCGAATAACCGCACGTACAAACCTGGACAATAAGAGGGGCAGAGGGGGGGGGGGGGGGGGGGGGGGGGGGGGGGGGGGCGTATCTCATCTCGATAGTCATATCGTGAGATTCGGTAACAGAAACCGAAGCAACAAATTCCAATAATGTGTATATTGTAATATGATTGTAGTAAATATGCTAGAGAGTGCTCAGTAGGTAGGGATAAGTGGTGGGGGCACAATGTGTGGAGGGCTTTGTAGGAGCGGGTGATGCTAATGGGTGCATGTGTGTGTGTGTGTGTGTGTGTGTGTGTGTGTGTGTGTGTGTGTGTGTGTGTGTGTGTGTGAGTGTGTGTGTGTGTGTGTGCGTGTGTGTGTGCGTGTGTGTCTGTTTGTGTGTGTGCGCGTGCGTGTGTATATACTTGAGCGTGCGCGTGCGTGCGTGTGTGTGTGTGTGTGTGTGTTTGTGCGTGTAATTGTGTGTGTGCGTAAATATGTTCGTGTGTGTGTGTGTGTATGTGTGTGTGTGTGCGCGCGCGCGCGCGTGTGTGTGTGTGGGTGTCTATGGGTGTGTCAATGTGTGTGTGTGTTCATTTGAAAGGGTGAGCGGGGTGAGGGAATAGGGACACGAAGAAATTAAGAGGTATTTGATGTTTTGCAGGATATGGATGTTGGAACGAAGGATATCTGTATACTGAATGCCGTGGAAGGGTTGTTATTCCAGGCAGCCACGTAGCCTCCTTTTCACCTCCAACATCAATTGGGCTGGAGGAAAAGCGAAGGAGGCAGGGAGTCAAGAGTGGGTAACAGGCTGTATAATGGAAGATAAATGTGTAATTTGATGTAACTTGTAGTGGTTGTATTTCCAAGAACGAAGGTGAGCTCTGCCCTTTCCTCCTTCAGCTGTTCCAGCACCTTCCTCTGTCCTCCCCCCTTTCCCTCCTAAGCACCGGCTTCTAAGTGAGTGCCTTATCCCAGCGCTCGCATTTCCAGCAACTCACCTGTTGGTTGGACGCCACGTCCAGCAGCGCTATCGAGAGGCACAGCAGCACGTTGAGCAAGGAGAGGAGCAGGAAAAGTTTTGACATACTCGGTAAGTTTTCCCAAAAGTCGGGTCGATACTGCTGCGCCATGTGTTTGACTAGCTCCACAGTTGTCAGACGCTTCAGTGCAGAGGCCCCGATGGGCTGCCGTGGATCTCGCAACTCGTCGGCGACGTCGTCGTAGTTTGAGGGGCCGAGCGCGCGAAACGGCTGCTGCCGCGTCAGCTCCGTCTCGCCCCTCAGAGACACCTCCGGCGCGCTCTTGACGACAAACAGCCCCCCACCAGCAACATCACTATCCGCCTGCTCTACGTCCCAGGGAGATGACGGCGAGGTATCCGTTACCCTATCCCCCTTTTCCATTGCGACAGTCGGGAGCCGCCTCGGCTGGTCAGAAGGTTCAGCGATCGATCGGTCGGCTGTGCTGTCGGATTAGCACTCGAAGCTGCCGCCCGATCTCCGCCGCTCCTGACAGTCTAGCCCGCCACCTAGCACCAGCGCGGTAATAAGCGCCCATCAAATGACAGCCATAATCAGATCAGTCATGAATTTTTTCGTGCCAACCAGTTACTGCTGTCTATAGCAGCTACTCGTCACAAACAGAGGGGACTCCTTGTCGGACGGCGGTTGCCACACATTCATTTTAAAGGGCATAACCGCCAATAAATAATAAAAAATGTACAGCACAGTATCGCTATAATCTCTAGCGGGAGAGGTGGCCCCGCGACTTCCCGCCAGTCCACGGCAGCTTCGTATCCGTCGTAGCCGTGTTCGTGTCTTTTATATTTATGATGATTCCGATCCATGTACTGAGTATCATGTATCGGTACGGGTACCAGTAATGGACATGAGGATTGTTGACTACATGCGAGGCACGAAGAAAATAAACAGCGATATGTACTGATGTCCGATGCAGTAAATCCGCTACCTAATTATTACAAAAACCACAATCGATATTAAAACTTTTTCTGGTCATATTGAAATTATAGAGGTTAAAATTACACTGGGGGCGAGAATAGTCGGGCGTTGCCACGACGTTACAAATTCTAACCCCTAGATTACGCATGACACAGTCAGTGGTAAAATACAGACATGCGTTACCCCTATATGACGCGCCGACACACAGAGGTCGTCCACCTTCTGCCTTTGCGCGAGCACAGCTCACGCAACGGCATCTAGACTCTCGCAGTCTAGCAAGGTGAAAGATCTCTACTAGCACACGGTGTAGTTACTATCGAAAACACTTCACACGGCAACTATGGCAGACAATCTAAAAAACGTATCCTACCGTCACTAAAGACAGCGAAAAGATCCCAAGTACTCCTAAAGTACTACTGAACCACAAAACACGGGGATGGATCGGTAGCTCGGATGAGCAACGCCGATCGTCTTCGCTCTGGGCCTGGCCTCCCATCGAGCGCAAGACTGGTGGACAGGGCTGCCGGACGGCGTGCACCATCCACCTCTCCCCAGCCGAGCCTAGCTCACAATGGTCAGTGGATCCGTAGCGACACCAGACGGTACACGCTCAAAGGCGCAGCTTTCAGGGATTTGAATTTTATCCTCCAGACAGCTACCGCGCCACCCACTTCAAAATCTACACACGTACCCGTCAAAGTACTACGCCACACCCAGACAACTCATCGCTTACAAAAAGCTTCTTCCCCGGTCGGCGGCGCGCCTCGTCGCGCCCCTCCGAGCGTCCGGACGTCCCTGTCCGACGCCAACATTCAACAAACCCAGGTCCCATCGGGCCTGGTCGCGTGCAGCCAACACGTGAACGACTCTCAAACACCAACTCTAAAAGCCACACCTACCTCCTACACTCCTCTACAACACTCGAAATCCTACTCGACCGCTATGTCTACGCCCCCTACCCCCCCCCCCCCACCTACAGGCAGGCGCTTCTGAAGGACCCCCCGCCGCATGGCCGCTTCACGGACCTCTACCATCCCCGGAACGCACTCGCAGGACACCCCCTGACCCCGTTTCTCACCGCACCCCAGCTCAACCACCCCCAACAACTCATGGGCACGCCACTGGACCCCCTTCCTCTCCGTCGTGGACTACAGACCCCTCTGATCCTGTCCCCCCCACGGTCAACTGAAGCCACGGGACAGGCCGACGACTTCTCCACCCGGACTATCGACTCCCTCCTCCTCACAGGCCAGTACTCCACCACCCCCCCCCACCTCGCTCGATTCTGGATCCACGGCGTCTTCCTCCCGGACCCGTCTCACCCCGACCCGATCGTGTCGGCATGCTCGTTGGCCCGCCGCTGGCTACTCGAAAGCCTACACGACCTTACCGATCTCCCCAACCGCATCAGAAATATAATAGGCAGAGAACTCGCCCAACACACACGGTGGACCGCGAACGCCACACGAACCCTCCACCCCACCTCCCCGAAATGCAACGATGCCACACCCCTGCCAGTCGAGCTCCACACGAGCTTCCAAGAGATCCACCTGACGATTCCTACCTCATGTATAGCGGTGGGACTCCTATACCAACTGACTTCACGCCAGCGTGAATTCAGTTCAGCCGGTCCAGTGCCCCCCTCCGTGATCTCCTCCCCTTCGCTCCTGGAAAAACTAAGTCAGCAGAAAATTCGCTTTCTCCGGGCTGCCTCGGCTCCAGGAGTTTCAGGCCGAAGGATGAAGATCCGCTCCCCGATATTCACCGGTATCACCGGCCAAGAAGCAGTCGCCCTCCTACAGGACCTCCTCACCTCCGACCTCGCGACAACTCTCACCTCCACAGGTTCAACCCCCCCGTCCCACAACCTGTGCAAACTCGAAGACCTACCCGAGCAAGCCCAGTTCACCCTCCAGTTCGCGGACGCACTCCAGCCGCTGGACACTCCCGTCCCGATCGAGTCCGACCCGTCCTCCTTCTGGGTAAATATCCTCCACCTGCCCAATAATCCCATTCATTCACAATCTGGACCTGTATCCCTTCACATTTTCCCCCGTTCACCCTATGAACCCGTACCCCCTGACCACCACCTTCACACCATCACCATCACACCACCCCCCGTCACAGGACACGTCCCCGGCTTATCCTGGGCTGACACCTGCCTCACCACTGTCCTCATCCAATCCTGCCACTCACTCTCCCTACCATGCATCAACTCCGACGGCACCATTCCACCCACACACTGGTTATACACCCTCCTGTCCCAAACTGCAACAGAATACCTCACACAAAATACCCCCAACCCCACCCCCCCTTCCCAACACCCCCTCAGCCTCTACCACTACACAACCCTGAAAAAATTCCCAGATGGCTCGTACTTTCGCTCCCACCCCTCCAACTCACCCACCGTCACCACCAGCATCCAAGTCTCTCTCAGTGCTGAAATGTACTGCATACTCATCTCCACCAACGGCACAGTCACCATCCCTCTCACCCACACATACACCCACAGAGGCACACGCATTCCATCCACCTGCACACTCAATATCAACCCCCACCACTACTCCACCTTCGGCAAAGCCCGACTCCAGGACCCCATCTTCACCACCTCTCCCTCTCCGCCGCCCCTCACCATCACAAAAAAATTCACACTCCACCGCAACCCCCCAGCCCTCCTCCTCCAATGGTCCAGACACCTCACAGACACTCAAGTCACCAGCCAGTGGCACCTGGAGCCCTCCGACTTCCAGCTGCAGGAAGACGAGGACCTCCCTCTCGACCTCTCCTCCCTCCCGGAAATTCAACTTTCCAACACCCCGGCCCTCCCAACCCACAACACATGGCCCCTACACCAACCCGCAGCCTCACACCCCACCTCCACCTCCTCCTACCACGCCCATCCCTCCCCCCACCCTCCAGCCCCCCCCCCGGTCCCACAACCTTCCATTCACCCTTCCCCTCTCCCCATCATCACTGAAGACTCCTCCGAACCCATGGACTCCTCCGCCTCACCACCCCACCCCCTCCCCCACACACAACCCTCCCCCCACCTTCCCGTCCCCCCAAACCCCACTCACAACCTAACCACACCTCCCACCCTCTCCCAACACCCCACCCCCTCCCTCTCAACACCGCCCTCATCAGCAGACTCCCCTCCCCACCCACGCCCCCCCACAGACCCCTCACTCAAACCTGCACCCCCAGTAGGGGTTACCAAACCCTCTCGCCCCTCCCGCAAGCAACCCTCCCCAACCCCCCCAACTCGTGTCCCCCCGCACCCCTCCCTCACACCCCACCGTGCCCCTACTCCTCCTCCACACCTTCTCAACACCAATCCCCCCTTACCCGCGGCCACCCACCCTCCCCCTGCCGCCCCAACCCACCATCCCCTCCCATCCGGCTCCCCTGAAGACGAGGAACTCGACCTCGACGACTACTACGACCAGTCGGAGGACAACGAGGAGGCCACAGGAACCCCACCGGCCACCACTGACTCTCCCAGTGCCAGTCAACCCCCCATGTCACCCCCGGCCAAGCAGGCCGACTATCATCATTAGGTCCCCTCAGGACGAAACGGAGGTTAGACCCCACACCCCTTCCCCCACCTCCCAGCCAGACAACCGTAATCATATTGTAACCACCGTACCTCGCTTCACTCTACCGGCCCACTTCAGCCCACGCACCTGCCGCACAACTATGCATAAATTTTTAATCGACTTAAACCTGGAATCTGGTCTTCCCACCCCTATCGGCTACCTTGATTCCTCTGCTGCCCTTTCCTTCCAATGGGGACAGTACCAGGACCTCTCTAACCTGTACTGCCTCGCGTCCGAAATAACCAAACTCCATTCGACTCCCTCCACCTCATACACAGTTATTACTAACACCGAAGTCGATAATCACCACCGTAACTCCCAATACCCCAGCCACTGGACCAACCTCGCCAATCGAGGCTACCCCCCA